>JAFNEN010001412.1:0-31628 GCA_019343175.1 Oedothorax gibbosus | reverse complement strand
GTAGGGGGGGTTTTTTCTTAAACTGGGGCCATAGGTGGGGGCCCAAAAAGGGGGGCCCCCAACATTTAAATTTCAAAATTATTTTTTAAAAAAAAAATAAAAATGTGTGTTTTTTTGGTAAATTTTTTTAAAAAAATAGTTAAATGAGTGGGCTCTAATATAAATGCAAATCCAATAAAATGCAAAAACGGTTTTGTCAAGTAAAACCCATTGCACGCTTGAATAATTTTTTAAATTTCCACTTGAAAGCGCGGCTTCAAGAGTTTTTCTCGCCAAGCATTTCAGCGTTTTCCCATCTCTAGCCCGGGGGCCGGGTTTTTTATTTGCCTCACCCTGCATTAGGAGGCAAAGAAAAAAAGGTTTAAATATAAACCAAAGAAAGCCCCAAAAAATTTTTATGAAAATCAACCCAAAACAAACAAAAAAAATTTATTTTGACAACAAAATAATAGAAAAATATAAATAATTTCACATATTTAGGTCTTAAAAATAATGAGAAATGAAGGAGGAGCTAACGAAGATATACTAAACAATTAAATAAAGCACGAGTAAGCTTTTCTATCCTTGTTTAAATTCTAAAAAAAGGGAAAAATATCTCCTTTTAAACCGAGATAAGAATTTTTAAAAAAAATGTAAAATCCTACTTTTAAACATAGACCCAAAAATGGCATGGAAACAAAGTGAACATGAAAAAATTGCAAATCTTTATAAACAAATACCTCCGAAAATTTCGTAAGTGGTTTCCCAAAGTAATAAATGCTGAAATATTGAAAACATGTAATCAAAAACCATTAGAATATGAAGTAAGAAAACGGAAATTTAGATGGATTGGGCAAGTTTTATGTAATCCGGAAAAATTCAAAGTGAAGGAAGCGTTGGAGTGGAACCTATAGACCTATTTAATAAAAAATTAGAAAAGGAAAAATGGCCAAAAGATTGGGATGAGGGATTAATGGTTAAATTACCAGAAATGTGAGAATTATCATATTGCGACAATTGGAGAGGAATCACTTTGCTAAGTGTAGCCAGCAAAGTTTTTACAAAAAATAGTTCTTGAAAGAATGAAAAAATAAATAGATAGGAAACCAGAACGAACTAGTTTTAGAGCTAACCGGTCTTAGACAATATTGCAACACTGAGAATAATATTATAGAACAATCCATCGAATCGACATAAACATTATACATGAATTTCGTGGACTTTGAAAAGGCCTTCTGTAGTATCCACAGGGACAAATTATGGAAACTTCTCCAATGTTATGAGATCATTTCACGTTTTGTTAGGTTAGGTTTGAATTATCGTCGCACTAGAACTACACGAGGGCTATTGGCTACGGGCGTCGTATTTTAGAACCACAGTCAAGTGACGAGCCGACACCTGAATAGGCACCCAACGCAACCGTTAAGGGCGACATCGTACGCAGCGTTAGGACTTTGAAGGATTTTAACGTGCACTCCCTTACACGGGGTATTATTCGTCGGACATTTTGGCTGCACGGGCCGTTTATAGGTCGGCAGTTATTTTGGCGATGCCCGGACCCGAACCTGGGACCTTTCGCATGCTAGGCGAGTGCCTAACCGACTGGGCTCCCCAGCCCATGAGTAATGAAGGAGAAGCTAACGAGAAAAAACTAAACAGATTAAATAAAGCATGAGTAAGCTTTTTTATCCTTGATAAATTCTAGAAAAATAAAAAAATATCTCCCTTTAAACCGAGATAGGAATTTTTAACACAAATGTAAAATACATACTATTATATGGAGCCAAAACATAGCATGGAAACAAAGTGAACATGAAAAAATTACAAATCTTTATAAACAAATGCCTCCGAAAAATTAAGTTAAGTGGTTTCCCAAAGTAATAAATGCTGAAATATTGAAAACATGTAATCGAAAACCATTAGAATATGAAGTAAGAAAACGGAAATTTAGATGGATTGGGCAACTTTTATGTAATCCGGAAAAATTCAAAGTAAAGGAAGCGTTGGAGTGGAACCCGCAAGGCAATAGAAAATGGGGAAAGCCCAAAGCAGCGTGGAGGTGACTTAGGAAGGACTAGGTGAAAAATTAACAATGAAGTCAAAGAACTAAACAAAACATGGAAAGAGATAAAGACCATTGCTGCTAAACCGGGTGAGGTGGCGGACCATGACAAAGGCCCTATGATGAATTTACTAATCTGATAATCCGGGTTGAAGTGAAAGAGGTATAAGTTTCTAAAAACATTTAAGTTAATTTCGCAAAATTGTTGCTTAAGAAATTCGAACAGCAATTAACTGGTGAATTTCAATAAACTCGTTCAAAATCATGTTTAGGGAACCATTTGACTGCGAATACAACAACTCGTATTTTATTTACAAATGTTTAGCAGTCTTAATTATATTAAGAACTGCTAAATTTATTCGTAATTACAAGAAACCTTTTAGCTTAGGCAAATCGTTTTAAGAAATTATTAAGAGAAATTTAATCCATTGGTCTGATCAGAATGAGAACAAAATATGCAAATGGTTTTGTTGCGTTTTTTCACTTTGCTAATAAAATACCATCTTATTTCAGTTGGAAAGAGTTATATTTTTAAATAGAATTTAATTTTAAGACAAGCCTTTTATTTTTAGGAGTTTTTTTAATTTGTTTTACTCTTTAAATTCTTTTCTCCTCTCTTTGTATTAAAAATTGTACAATCAATTTATGTATTCAACTATTTTTTTTTATTAAGTTTTGAATTTGAGTGTCAAGGAAATGAAAACAAATTTTTTTCAACAAAATCAAATTACATATTAAACTTATATTTCTTCCTAAGTGAACTCGAACAAATTTAGAAATATGTAAATGTATACAGTTAATTTTCTTGGAACTATAGTTTTATGCTAAGTAATTACCTCTAATTTCAAAATTTTAGTTAAATTCAAATATTTCTCATTTTATTTAATTTAAAAGTGCTACATACCTGTGTTTATTCTTTATATTTAGCTGCATAAGAACAGGTTCTGAGTTTCAAAATCTGAATCAAAATTAGCGACGAAGAAAGCGTTTACAGGTCTCAAAGATGGCGTCTAAGAACCTAGAATTGCACCTAGATACACAATGAATTACAAAAGCAGTATTAACGTATTTTATTTAATATCATAAAAAATCATAACAAAATAATTTTTTTAAATACATAATTAAACATGTGATGATGCCTATTAATGAGTTATTTGCAGACAAAATAAATTTTAAAATCTTTCTAACCAAAGGCCAATGCATACATTTCAAAACAAAATGTTTTTACTTCAAAATCGTTTAATTTAAACCAAAATTAGTATTCGTTTACTAATTCAGGTACACTTATACGCTACTAATTAATAAATGATAAGTTAGATTATATTATTACCCCGCTTTTTATTTTTTCATTTTACTTGTATTTTTTTATTCGTATTTATTTTTATTAAAGAAAAAAAATGAAATAAATGCATATCTTATGCTTTTATTTACAAAATATCGCAATTATTTTTAAAAAAAAAAACTAAGTATAATTTTGGCAGAAAATGAATTGAGTTAAAACAATTGAGTTAGAGTCACCGGTAAAAAAAATATTACCAAACGATATTTTAGATCAATTAGCTGTTAGTGCACTTTGATTAACAATAACCAGCGTTCCTAAAAAAAAAGTTTAAATATATTTCAGTTAGTTTTAACTAATTTCTTATACCTTCGTTGTGCGTAATACCTTCTCGTGAAAGTTCTTAACGCATTTCAAACGACAGATTTCGTTACTTCGTTATTTGAAGTGGAATGCACTCTTCGAAATCATGTTAACAATTATTCCAAACGTAAGAGGATCTGTTGTGAAAGTTTTAACTTCAAACCTTAATTTATATGTTCTATGTTCTCAAATTGAATGAAAAGATGGATACGTTATTTTATAAAAGCCTTGATCAATTAAAAACGTTTTAAGTTTGTTTGCGGTGTTAATATCTCTACAAAACTATGTCTGCATTACATGTGTCGTCAATAGGTGAAAGATATACATGCTTCGTAATAACACAATAAGTGCCAACAGGAATTGAAAGGTCAGGGAACTGACCAAGCAGTCAGAAGAGCCCGGGTTTGAATCCTGGCATATGAACATTGGAATTTGTGTTGTGTATTTGTTCTGAGTACACTTCGGCATGCGTGTTTGGGAAATCTGTGGAGTCGTAAGTCCGAACAAACGCTCGATATTGCCATTGGTTTGCTTTGGGTGCATGTTCAGGTGTTGAACTCGTCCCTTGACCAGTGTTCTAAATTACTAGACGAAATTTTCTGCATTAAATCTCTATAGAGGCTAGAAATAGAGAGACGGAAAACTTACAACCTAACCTAACATATTAACCCTTTCAGTCCCAATGATGCCCTTTGGCATCATTTTTCTGATCATAATTTTAAAAAAATAATTAATCCCAATAGATGTCAGCCCTATTAAGATTTTCTAATAGAAAAAGTTTGAAGAATCGAATGATGTGCTTTTTGATATCATAAATGGCTATAGACGATCAGAATTTTTTTTAAATGATGATGCCCAATGCTCTTTGGGACTGAAAGGTCTAACTTCAGCAGCCATAACGCTCCTAAAGAAGACTAGAAATAGCTGTGGAAAATGATTACAAATTATTAAAATCAGCTTCCTCACTCACATCTGGGATGATTACGTGTCATAGTTAAATATCATGCAAAGGATGAAATAGATCGATCGTTTAGTTTGTCTTACCACTAAAACACTATCATTCTTATCGAGTTTCCAAAAGAACATGAACTCACAAAAAAAGGTTGGCGAAAGGGGACTATGAATTTTATCAGAGTGTGCTACACTTTTAAAGATTTTGTGCTAGGTTTCACCATGATATTAATTCCTAGTAGCTGCAACGGTTGAATGGTGAAATGTTTCACCTTTTTTTCGGTGTTTAGTTGAACCATTTTTCTGGATTTGGAAACAAACACCTGAGAAATGGTTCAACCGAATACCAAAAATATGGTGGAACGTTTCACCATTCAGCCGTTGCAGCTACTAGGAACCAATATCATGGTGAAACCAAGTACAAAATTTTTAACAGTGTACTATCTGTGAATTGGAAATTAGGAATAGATATCTTGTTCGGTCAATGAGTTAATACGAGGTCTCATATTTTCAGAAAAAAAATCAATTAATAAAAAAAAGGTTTCGGAAATTTTTTAGTGTAAAAAAAACGGAACTTTATGTACATTTGATAAATGTACGTAACATGTACATTGTACATGTACGTAACACGTACATGTACGTAACACGTACATGTACGTAACACGTACATGTACGTAACACGTATGTACATTTGATAATGAACTTTATGTACATTTGATAAATAACATACCTAAGTACCTAAGAGAAGTCCTGCACACATCTATGCTACAGTTGAGCAATTTCAGTATAAACTTTATTTGCTTTAGAAGTCTTAACTTTAAAAAGCAGTTTAGTACGCGAGATCTGCCGCTGAAATGAGGAATTTTGCTTCTTTTCATTGTTAGCACATAGTGTTAAGAATTTACAACAATACATGTCTTAGATTTTGAAAACTGCATCGATCTATCATTGTTAATATGCGTTTAAAATAAGTTCCAAAATGTAATGTTAGGAAAATAAAAGCAATTATATTTCTTTCAATCATTTTACAATATAAATAAAGTTATTTTAAAGTCTTAATTAACAAAACTCGTACAAATGAATTTTATAACTGACAATTCAAACAAAAATTCAATGACAAAAAAAATTTAAAACCTATCTATATATTAAATCTATATATTTGTAAAAACAAATCATCACTATAGGAAAGTGGTATTACAGCGCGTCCCAAAAGTTTATAGACAGCTGTTTTTTTCAAGTTAAAGAGAAGAATAAGCGAGTGTGAATGACGAAATAATTTATGCAAATATCTAAGAGTATTTCAAATAATAAAACGCTCAAACAACTGTGAGAGATCATAAATTTATTTTTAAAAAATAAAAACGAAAAAATGCTGTCCCAAAAGTTTATGGACAAAAGGTGTTAAGAGCTGTTTTTATTAATGAAAATATAAATTTGCATATTCTATTATTTGTACACGTGACGTAATAGCTTCCTGAGATAAAAACTAGTGGGTTGTTCCTTTTTTGATTCATTGCAAAGATGCCTGCCAACGTGCAATTTACGAAAAATGAAATTTTACAAATTCATCGTTTAAAAGCTCGTGGGATGAGAGTTGTAGATATTGCTAGAAGAATTAAGCGTAGCAAAGCTGGAATTTATCAAATCCTAGCGAAAGGTGACATTTTTTAACCAAAATATCGTCCTGGAAGGTCAAAAAAGACAACAAAGAGGCAAGACAGAGAAATTGTGAGACTTGTTTCGACCGAAAATTTGTCTGTACGATCTACAGCCAAAGAAATTACAGCTTCAGTATCAAAATCTACAGTCCACCGAAGGCTGAAAGCAAGTAAGTTTTTAAAATATCATAAAATGCGACGCACGCCAAAGCTTACAAAACGCCATAAGGATGCTCGAGTTAAGTGGGCAAGAAATTACATGCATTACAAAGACGAATGGCTAAGTGTGGTTTTCAGTGACGAAAAAAAGTTTAATTTAGATGGCCCCGATGGATGGAAGTACTATTAGCACGATCTTCGGAAGGAACCAAGGTCCTTTTTAAGCAGGCAACAAGGAGGGGGTTCAGTAATGGTGTGGGGAGCCTTCTCCTTCAACGGAACAACTGATATTGCTTTTTTGAAAGGTCGGCAATATTCTGATGATTATCAAGGAACTCTTGAAGCTCACTTACTTCCATTTGGGGAGTTGTTAGGGGGAAATAAATGGGAATATCAACAAGACAGCTGCTCCATTCATGTGTCTAACTCCACTATGCAGTGGTTTAGACTCCACAATGTTAAAGTTATGGAGTGGCCAGCTTTAAGTCCTGACCTGAACTCTATAGAGAACCTCTGGGGAATACTTTCGAGGGACGTTTATGCAAATGGGCGCCAATTTGCAACAGTTCAAGATCTAACGATGCAAATTTAACAAAGTTGGTTTAATTTGAAGCCCGAAATTCTCCAAACTCTTGTTTTAAGTATGCCTGATCGAGTTTTTCAAGTGATAATGAAGAACGGTTTAAAAATTTGAACAATAGTGCAAAATTAAATGGAAAAATGGACTTGTCTATAAACTTTTGGGACAACCAAATTTTAATTTTTTTCATTTTTCACTAAATCTGTGATGTTGTTATGTTGTGTGTATACTGTACTAATATTGTATTGATATTTTTGATAATTAAAAATAAAAAAAAAATCTTGCGAAACGTTTTCCTATTATAAAATTCAAAAAACACAGCAGTCCATAAACTTTTGGGACGCGCTGTAGTACAGTAGTATAAAGTTTAAAAAACAATTCACGTACCACAAAATGCAAACATTACTAGATTTGCTAGGCCCTTTTCTGTAATTGATAACTACACACATGCTTGTTTTAAACTGCTTGCATCTTGCATCATAAGTTTACAAAACGCACGAAAATATTTTCTTCGCAACTAAATAAAATACGAAGATATAGATTAAAATGCCAATTTTTATAGTAAGTTTTAAAGGGATAAAATTAATTATTAAATCCAAAGAGTTGAGTAATATCTTCGCACTAGAGCTTGACTTGGGCTATCGGAGACAGGCTTCATAATTTACAGCTACAATCAAAGAATAAAATACGGCGAACGATGATTGCGAACACATTGAGTGTTCTCGGTTTGTAAAATAGATTAATTTAATTCCGAATTCGTATTTCTGGAATTTTTAAATTGATTTTTAGCCCTCATTTTATAATAAGAAGTAAAAATAATTAGGGTTTTTAAAACTAAGCTACAAATTAGTCGCTCTTGTCTAACGTCTAGGCGACATTATTCGCCCAATTGGCGACAATTGTCTCCATGTCGCGAAGGCGTGAACCTTGCATATAATAAACCATCAAAAGAACTATATTGTAATATATAGCGTGGCGTCAATCCAAACCAATTTCTATCACAATAATAAATATTAATGACACCTGAGTACCCGTTTACCGTTTCAGTGACCCAATGCAACTTTTTAGGACCAAGATACGTTTTCAAACAATGGTTGCTAAAAATAGCTTTATAACAGAAGTAAACACAGTACACTATAGGAAGGGTAGCCATATGCGAATGCTCGTTAAGTCTGTGGAGCCCAAAGACCCGACGGTGTTAGCATACATCACTAACAAGTTCCATTGGGTGCAAGCTCAGGTGTCGACCTCGTCACCTGACCAGGGTCCTTAATTACGAGGCGTGTATTGGCTGTGTATAGTCATTATAAGTAAGATGCGTACTCAAAAAATACTAGCAATAGCTATCAAACTAACGCGTAGCAATAAACCAGCAATACCAATCAACTTGTTATTTGTGGTGGCGACATCTATCGTCCATATTTTTTTTAATAAAAATTATGCTTAAACATTAAGTTTTGATGGTGCTATCTAGTGGCTTCTTTTTACAACTTAAACTATTCCCCTCTACATTTTAAACAATCTTTACCCACGTATTTTTCTCTACCATCATAAGGCATTTTACCATTATTAACACACATGCGGAATATTTACTACGTATTTCCATAATGATTATTTTTTTAAGGATATTCCGCCCGTAGACTAATTTTAGACATACGTTGATCGAATAACCTTCTTATAAATATGAAGATTTGACACTTTGAAAACAAAATTAAGTGCATAAGGATATGTGATAAAAAAAAAGACATTGGGGTTCAAAACACTCCATGCGAGTGCTCGCCGGTCGAAAATATTTTAAAACTGTTGTAAGTTGGGAAAATACAGAAAATGTGTAAAAATTTCGAAGAATATTTAATATTCGAATTTAATTTGACAAATAATACCTTTGTAGGGGGAGTGCGCGTTACATATGTTTCAATGTCCTGGCGCCTCGTATGATGTCGCACTTAAAGTATAAATTGGGTGAGTACTCGACGATAATTCAACCTAACAAAGTTAACATGTTGATCACGAATAGCACTCTAAAAGGTTTTTATTTTTATAGTTTTAGAGATATTCGCGGTCTTACATTAAAAATGTGTCCAAAAAATAACGTGAAAATTTCTTATAAAGAGTTTGATGCTAAACACGATTCTAACTTCCGTTTTTTACTTGTTATAGCTCCAGGGTTTTGTCACAATGTATTACTTTAATCTGAAAATTGTTGCATTCTCAGGCTCTACTGTGGCATGTACACATTTTATGTTTTTAAATTTAAAAAAATATTACTTAAAGAGAGAAGAAAATTTTGCCAGTTAAACTAATTTCCGTCGCTTTTTACCCCCCCCCCCTCTCCATTAAAAAAATGATGGGTTACTTCTTAGACATCTTACGATGGATATTACACTTGTAACTTGTAATATACTTTAATTAAAATTATACTTCACAGCCAAATAAATGCAAATAGAAATTTTGTAAAAAGCACACCGTATTATTTGTTTTGATTTTACTATGCATTGCAACTTTTACTATGCATTCAACATAGAGTGAATATTCTTCTATATTAATCAATAATTTGATTAAAAAAGAATTCTTATCTGGGTCGTGGTAAAAAAAATAAAGTGTCCCAGCCCAAAGTCGACTTCGTCACTTGACTAGGGTTCTAAATAACAAGGCGTAATAGGCAATGTTAAAGCATCATTTAGGCTAGAAATAAACAGCCGTACAACCTAACCGGACCATGACTATAACAAACTCCTCATTAATCACAGGTAACCTAGGGACCGCAGGTTTCGACACCCGGCTCATGCGCTTCCCTTCCGTATCCGGCGCCGCCGCTAAATGGCTGCGCCAACACCGCCAAATCGTGGGGATTGGCATCAACTCCATCACCATCGACGTGAACAACCGGCAAGAAGAGAGCCACCTTAGCTTGCTGGGCGGCAACATATACGCGCTGGAGAACCTCAAAAACCTGCACTTACTACCAGCCACGGGTGCCAGGGTGTTCGTGATGCCAGCGTTGCTGAAGGGTGCCAGCGGGGCCCCTTGTAGAGTGGTGGCTGAGATTCTGTGAGATAGAGAAGCTCTAAGGGGGTGCAGAACGAGATTTTTTTGTTGTCCATGTATCTGTAGTGTAAGTCCCAATTTAAGAGGAGTTTAAAAGCTTTTACGATTTGAAAAATATATCAAATCAAATAAAACCCATTACATTCTTTAGTTTTAACAAGTGTAGATCAGCTATTCCACTATTTCTCTTTCATTTAATGTTAAAAGTTGCAGTGGTAATCGCTGTTTACACACGTGACTTACACTACAGAAAGGATAATTTTGCATGGAATTACCCTATATAGCAATGTCAATACTATTTCTGATAGTGAAACAACATTCTTCAGACACTAAATCTTTGGATAATCTATTTTCGAAAACTTTTAGAATTTTCTCGTATAAGGTTATTATTATTTTTAGTTTTTCTCTTTATTGCGTGAAAAATTGCCGTTTTAATGAAGAATGCTTTTTAAATGAAAAGGTTGCTTTAGTAACTAATAATATCGTGTGCGTAAAATAGGCTTAAAAAATTTGATAGATAATAACCGTCAATTCAGCCGTATTTTATTAAACCGACTGTAGGTGTAGTTTGACTTACATATGAACTTGACTAGAAATAGTAATAGTGCTCGGAGACAGTAATAGTTGCGCATAACGAATCGTTGGTAATCGGCAAAGAGCAGATCTGTAGAAATCAGCAATACGCGGATTGTCAGAAAACGGTTAAAAAATATAGCCGCAACCTAAAAAAATAGAATTTACAGGAATCCGCAATTCTTGGAAACGACAAATTGACAATTCACAGAAATAGTCAAAGTGAGAATCGTTGGAAATGACAAATTAACAAATCAAAAAGCAAATTTTTAAAAATAAGTAAATTATAGGAAGCACCAGAACTGGACAAAAGCCAATCCTTAAACACGTTAGAGAAATCACGAAAATAACAAATTGCAGTTACCTAAAGCCTTGAGGATTAGTAAATTCAGAAACATTTGGATGAATAGATCATAAAAAAATTGAAAATTGAGATTATTAAATGTCAAATGGATCTTTCAAATTCGAAATCGCGAAGGATTAAAAAATCTTAAAAGATCACTGCAAAATCAATAGAGACTGTTAAATCACGATTTCTTAAAAATTGACCTGCCAAAATTTTTTAAATCGTAAAACTTTAATAACTGTGGATTTTTTTAACTACTAATCCTGCAGCACAAAAATATTAATAAAAAAACACCACAAATCGGGAAGCTAAAATCGCTTACTATCGGAAAAATGGCAAATAAAAAAAAACCCGTTTGGCTCTTCAAAATTCAGTATCATTTCTCCTACAAACTACTTTGCCATGGGCAGGTAAGCTACATTATCTCTAGACTAATGACTTGAATCTTCGTTGTAACCACTCAATTAGTATTACCCAAACTGATCTCTAAAAAAAATTACTATAAAAAAGTAGGTTTGTAACATAATCTGTCACTCAGCCCACTTCCACACAACATTTGTGTTCAACAGGAAAAAAGTCGCCGAACATAATATTAATTCTATTATAAACATTTACACTCTAAAGGCCCTCGCCAGATAAGACGGTGAAAAATGCCCCCCATTCCAATCGGGCTAATTTTTTTTCCTGAAAATACCTCATAGTATGAACAACTTCTCAATCAAGTTTCAGTTCTAAAATATGACGCGTTGTTGAGTAAAAAATAAAAGTATTTTTATTTTTAAATTGAATATTCCCTGAATCTGTTTGATAATATCCAAAAAACTGCTCATGAGTTTTTACATATTATTGAGTAGTATTCTCAGAAAAATCCACTCATAAATCTGATCGAGTGATCATCGTTAAAAATGCGATTTTATTTTTCAAAAAAACATTTTTATGCCAAATCGTTTGGTACACCATAGGTTTCTATTTCTACATGTTCCTCTAACATCAATCTACAATATATATTTTTTTCAGATTTTTAAAAATATTAGATGATAGTTGAAAAAAATAAAATATTCTTAAAACCTGATTTTTCGCACTACTTACTCGGCAGATAGAAACCCAAGGTGTACCAAACGATTTTGGCATAAAAATGTTTTTTTGAAAAATAAAATCCCATTTTTAACAATGATCACTCGATCAGATTTATGAGCGGATTTTTTCTGAGAATACTACTCAATGATATCTAAAAACTCATGAGCAGTTTTTTGGATATTATCAAACAGATTCAGGGAATATTCAATTTAAAAATAAAAATACTTTTATTTTTTACCCAAAAACGCGTCATATTTTAGAGCTGAAACTTGGCTGAGGAGTTGTTCATACTATGAGGTATTTTCAGGAAAAAAATTAGCCCGATTGGAATGGGGGCATTTTTCACCGTCTTATCTGGCGAGGGCCTTTGCCTAGTTTCATTTATTTTATTTCGAAAATTCAATAATTATTATCGTTTGCAAAAATTAATTTACATTTTAAAGAATAAATATGTAATATTCATATCTTTTGAATAAAACCAAAACATTTCATATCAACATACAAAGAATTTCTAAGTGAAATATATTTGACGTCATTTCAAACTGATTGATGTCGCAAAAATAAATTTCATTTAATTTATTTTTTAAAAGAATTAAAGTTTCTCGAGTGATTGTTGCGAATGGCAATGGTGATTTAATTCTAATAAAAATGGCTTATGCTTTTTAAATGAGCATTAAATTTTTGCAGTTTTTTTTAAATAATTAAAGTACTACAAATTCGATTTTTTTGAGATTTTCAATGTCTTCTAATTTTGATGCGCTGAATTTTTTGACGATCACACTTATCTGTAGCATTTGTAATTTGGGTTATGAAAGGGGTGGGTGACAGACAGACTGAACGATTATAATACCTTCCACTTTTTACGTTATAAACGTAGTGTGGAAGCTAAAACTGATTACATCAGATTAATAATGGTCCAATTTATTGATATAGTTGCTGCAGTTTACCGTCCCACGGAGTATTCTACAAATAGCTCCGTCGTTTAAAGTCACTTTTCATATTCCCTCCCCCCCAAAAAAATCATAAAATTATTGTAAATATCTGTAGTTATCTTACCTTTAAAACGGTGAACTCCTGTCAGCGATTTCTTCAACAGAAGGTCTTGGTCGGCCTTTCCATTGCAAATGCACGTCAATTCTCCACAAATGTTGTCCTTCTTCATTCGGCCATGGACTTACATGGACCGAATTACAAAATTTCAGCAATAAATAACATTAAGCAACCAAGTTTTTTTAATGTGTTTGAAGAAAAATGCTGAACTCGAAAATAATGCAAAACATTTTTAGGTATAGTTTTAGAGATATTTATCCTTCAATTACTTAATATGAAGTAATAAGGTAACGAAAGTATTATCAAAATCCGAAATGGAGATTTTGTGTTATCTACACGTTTTGGAGAGTGTCTGACTTAAAAGCTTTCGAGAAAATCGCCGTATTCTCTAAGGGTAGGAGTTTACACATCACTAGCAGGGCCTGATTTCCGGCAGGTAAACAGGGCACGTGCTCAGGGCCCCCCACTTTAAAGTGCCCCCAAATTTTTTTCATGAACATTAATGCTCAATTCAACTGCCCCAAACTTTTTAATATGAAGTATGCAAAAAAAATTAAATTCATGAACAAAAGATGACTATGAAATTGTTTAAAATCTATAATTAATCAATTCACAAAAAATAGTTATTTTGGGGGATTGAGCATGCTTTCAAAGCTAATTACTTCAGCTATTGTTGAGTGTTAAATTGAGTGTTTGAGTGTTTGTTCACTATGTTAAAAATACTCTGGTACTAGGAACACTTGTACCAAATTTGAAGGCTGTATCTCTTTCATTTTTCAGCAATACCTTTAAACCAAAAAAGTTCTCAAGCGGCACTTACGCATGCGTAAGTTTTTCGAAAACGTTATTATGCTGTCCCACAGGTCCTGGACCTCTAACATCAGTTAGACTATTGTGTTTATATTTTACACAATAAAAAGTTACTTTTTAATAATAATATTCACAAAAATTATCAAATGTTTAATTAATGATAATAATTAAAGGAAAACCTATTTATGTTATTAAAATATGGAAAGAATAACTGAGTTATTTGTAAACAAATAGTAGTTAATATACACATGTCGCAGTTAGATACAATTTTTTACTTTTTAATTTACTAATAAATGAGTCTTTATAAGATTCGTAAGAATAAATAAAATAAATAAATAGGGATGTTAAGATTTTACTGAAAACTGCACATAAAAGTCGTCTAAAATAGTAAAATAAAATTTATTCAATTCGGAAAACAGAATTACATTTTAAGTGGAGCACATTATTGAAATTTTAATTAGTGCTATTTTAGTTAAAAACTAGCTGTTATATACCCGACGTTGCACGGGTAGATGTGGAAAAATAATTTAACAGTCAATTTAACTATTTTTTTCTTTCATTTTAGTTACATAAGATATGAAGATTACCCAGTAATTTTCCATTTAATTACCCAACTTGGATATAGTAATGATTAATATTAATTTAAAAAATACCTTTGATAAGAAGCTCAAATTAAAAAGACTACATATTTAAGTAAAAAATAATCAGTAAGAATTAAAAATGGAAAAACAGCTAAATCTTAAAAGGGTCTCAAACATTTATTTTAACGAAATTCAAGGGTAGATTAAACAGGGGTGCCTACAGGGGGGGGGGTCAACGACGCAGACTGCGTTTGAAATTTTAGGGGGGGGGGGGGTCGAAAAAATAGAATTTTTTTAATGTAAATGGTTTATTTTGTCTAAGATACAACTCTAACAAATTCGTGTTCTCTCTAATCATTTGTCTCCCCCCCCCCCAAAACCAGACACCTGGGGGGGGGGGGGGGGCATACCAAAATCCTTAAGAACATTACGCAAAGAAGAACATATAGATAATGGGATATGGCGTCGGCATCTGACGATATATTTCTGACATTTATTACCCATAAACAACCCATCACTTCTTTAAAGCTGAAACAAAACACCTGCATCTGCCCTTCTCATGCCATAAATCTCACGCAGTCTGTATAACATACAATTCGATGAAATGATGACTCCCGCATATCTCTATTTACCAATGACATTAGAGCAATATTCCCGCTTAGATTGTTGTTTTGAAACGTAGGGAAGCATCAAATCAAAGATACACTTTATTAAATGCATCTATTTGATCTATTTTAAACTAAATAAAGTTAAAATGCACTGCGCTATAAATACCCAGGAGCTTATTTTAAAGTGTTCTGGCAGTGATTCCGGTAAGATTTTCGTAATTATATAATTTGAATACTATTTTAATCTTGTTAACCGTCTAAAAAAGCAAATTGGCTGAAATGTAAACTTGTTTTCACTGCCTTGAGATTTAAATTAAAATCTTAACTGAAAATTTAATTTCTTAATTTGAACTGAAAATTTAATTTCAAATGTGTTGCATTACATAAAAAGCGAAGAGAGCATTTTTATGCATTAAGAATGAGAGAAGGAAATGGAAGCTATTTTTTATTGGATTACGTGTCCGGCTTTTTTTATTGATTTAAAAAATTCTATAATTACAATTACATAAATTTTGAGCGGAATTTTTACTGATTATTTATATTCCCGATAGCTTTTGCTGCAAAGAAAATCTATTTAAAGGAAAATTAAAAATAAGTTGCAATTCCGAAATATAAAAGCTATTAAAAAATATGCTTCCCTTTTCAATTAGGGGCAACTCTGCGTTGACCTATCAGTAGAAAAATATTCAAGCAGAAAGTCAGTTCTTGGGTTTTACTTCTTAGGACAAAGTTACCCCATTCGGTGGTACTTAAAATATAATTTTACTATAAAGTTTCATGTATACACCGTAAAGCTTCCTATATACACTGTGTGGTAAAAATTACTTTAGGTTCAGTGTACTCCATAAATCCATATGAATATAAAATCCACACCGGGTTTTTTTTTTTTGGGGGGGGGGGGTGAAAAAATTCTAGGGGGGGGGGTGCGTCGTTAGCTCTGGGGGGATCGGCACCTCTGGATTAAATGGCAGAAAAAAATGCGTTTAGGACAAAGATTGGTATAATCCGTTCTTCCAAAGTAATTAAAATTTAAATTTCACTTTAAACTGATCACTCTTGGTCAGCGTGCAGAAAATTAAATATTCTTAATGAAAGCGAATTACATGATCTAATTGTTTAGATGTTATAAAGCTACTCCAGCAAACAGCAAACGATTTGCATTTTTTATATTTATTTGTATTTTTTTTTACTGTGATAAAGATACTAAAGCAAACGATTTTTATTTTTAATATTAAATATTTTTCTAGCTGCTAAAAAGCTAGCAAACGATTTTTGTTTTAGATGTTTATTTCTAATTTTTTAGCTGTAGGTAATTAACTAAATATACTTAAAAATCGTTTTAATAAAATGTGTAAAATAAAACTAAATAAACAATCCGTGAAAACGTGCTGTTGAAGGAGCAATAAACCTCTAAGGTCTTCAATGCATTGAATGGGAAACATAAAAACGTTCGAAACGATAGAAGGAATGGTCCGATTCGAAAAATTCTTTGCCTATGTTTGTTCCAGAGATGAGATGAATTTTTGTGCCAAATTTCGTGACGATCTGTTGCGTGGTTCTTTAGATCTCGCGTCTTATACAAACAAACAGAAAAACGGAAGTTGCCTTTTATGTATATAGATAAGGGCAAATTAAAATATTATTCACCTAGAAGGAATCGAGAATGAACAATTCCTTCAATAAATTAAAATTGTTGAGAATCTTTCTTAAAATATTGAATTAAAACGTTATTATGCCACAAAATCGTATTCGACTACGCACTCCCGCCGTTTTTATGGACGCTCTAAGATGGCGCCGCGGTTACAGTGACAGCTTCACCGATGTCGACTCCCCACTACTATAGTGGTTAAAAGCCACTATACCACTACTCATTCCTCCATGTTGAAAATAGCAATACTTGTGCATTGGAAATGCGAATTTTTTTTTTTTAAAGAAGTCATGTATCGCAGAATGTTAATTTTTTTTAAATTGAAAATGAAGGAATATTCATTGTGGTACAGCTGGGGGAAAAAAAACGATTCACCCTTCGTTTTTCGGCTACTATTGGTCTTGTGAAATATGTCATTTTTCAGGAAATAGCGTAAGGAATTGAGAACTGGCAACAGAAATTGTATAAGGGATCATATACATATTAAAATGAGTACCAACTTTGAAAATTCCAATGGCAACACCCAATTTTTATTTATATAAAAATGTTTATCATCTTCAAAATACACCAGATCCAAAAGAATATTAATGAATTTGCCTCATTTGTTGAGATATAAGCATTCAAAGTTGAACGCCCATAATGTTAAAAAAGTTTCATTTTATTCATTTTATTAGTGGACGTATGAATAACAGTTTTTTTTTCATTACATACTTCTTAATCTTCCAAAAACAAATTACACAAGTTTTTATTTTTAATATTTTTTTGTTTAAATTTAAATAAGAAAAAATAAAACATGAATAGCAACCCCCAATTTTTTTAAAACAAAATCGATAAAGTAGATTAAGTAAACCAAGTAGAACGAATTTTAGGGACCGTGTAAAAAATTACTTGGCAAATTTGATCTTAACTTGCATTATCGTTTGGTGGTTGAAAAGCGTTTATTGGTAAATGATTATTTAAATTATTGATGTCTGTCAAATGTCTAAAAATCTTTTCTTTTTTCAAGTGCATACAATGTATTTTGTTTGCATAATTAACATTAAATTATATCGATTACTATGTTTTTAAATGTATGTTATTTCCGAAACAATTTCAAAAAGTGTGTTTAATATTAAAAATTAAATACCCAAAAATATTATTGGAATTCGGTGTTAAGTATATTTCATTGTTACCACATTGATTATTTAAAACTAGGGGGCACGCCCTGTTGAAGAAAATAACTGTAACTGTTGTGTTAACTGTTTTTGTTTATATGCTCTGCCGCTAGATGGAGTAGTACTTGTTTACTTCTTACTCGGAAAATAAGAGTTCTTTTTGCGGTTTTCTAAATAAAACGTTAGGGTTAGCATCTCTAAGAATTATGTCTGTTTACCTCTCTGCTAAATAAGAACCTAAATAGCACATAACTTCAATAGGTTATGGGCGTTTGCACGAGCTCAACTAGCGTACATGTAAACAAGGACTGATTTCTTAGAAGATAGTTTCGGCCGATTCGAATTTCACGGGAACAGCTGTCGTCGCCATACTGCTTGGTTGTGGAAGCGATAGAAGCCGCCATTGAGAAGAGACTGTCACGTCGCAGGCCGATATTCGGTGCGGAAGAAAGCGCAAGTAATTTCAGACAACGTTGTTTACGATTTAGTTAAAGAATTTATAGCTGAAAATGGATTTTAGTCGGCACATTAGGCCATTGATTGGCGATAAGGATTGGCCAATATGGAAACGCAAGATTCGCGATGTGCTGGATTATCACGAGGGCGCAATCGATGTTATCGACGGAAAACTGCAGAAACCAGAGCCTTTAGCTGCAGAAACCACAGAAGCTGAGAAAAGCAACATAAGGAAAAAAGCGATTTTTACCGAAAAGCCAACAGCTATGCCAAGTCAATGATCACAAGCACTGTCACAGACACAGTTTATCAGAAAATTATGGACAAGGAAACAGCTTATCAAGCATTTGATGCATTAAAGCAACAGTTTGAAGCAAGCTCAAAGGATCAATTGTTCAAAATATGTACAGAATTTTTCGCTTTTAGTTGGATGCAAGGAGAAGATGTTTCGACTCACATAGCAAAGCTTCGAATGTTATGGAACGAGTTGAATAATGGCCTTGAGTCCATGAAAGAGAGAAAATTGCCGGATTTAATGCTGGTATGCAAAGTGCTACATATTTTAACGAGTAGTTTTGAGACCTTTAAATCCAGTTGGATGCTGTTGTCTAGTGATGACAAGAAATCATTCGATGAATTAACAGTGCAGCCGAGTATGTTTGAGAGAAATTTTACCAAGACTGAAGACAGTAGCAAAGCTGTTCAGGAAGCACTTGTAGTGGCAAAACCAGAAAGACCAAGACAAGATGGAAGATTTAAATCTCGATCAAGGAAAGGAGATACCTGTAATTACTGTAAACGTAAGGGCCACTGGGTGAAAGACTGCAGACAGTGGATTACTGACGGAAGACCTGGAAAGACGAAATTAAGTGATACACAAGCAAATGCAGTGTCTGCAAACATGCACTTGTGAGGAAGCCTACGCAGCAGAGACCAGTTCAGCGTTTTGGATTGATAATGGCGCAACAAGACATGTTACGAACAGTTCGTCATACTTTGTTGAATTTGTCCAATTTAATGATCCTTGTGGCATTAAAGCTGCCGGAAGTGAAACGTTGACTGCACTTGGGAAAGGCAAGATTAAAGTAAGAACTACTATTGATGGAAAATGCCAAGAAATCTTTTTAGAAGATGTATGGTTTGTACCTAAAATTAGTAGAAATCTGTTTTCCGTCCTTGCTTCACAGGACAAAAACCCAAATAGGGTATTCGAGTCAACTGCTACAGAGTGCAGATTAAGAGTCAATGGTCAAGTAGTGCTAAATGGATTTAGAAAAGTAAATGGTACGTTATTTAAGGCAGAGTTAGAGCCAGTTCTACCTAACGAAGTGCACACTGCTATTGTGGACAGTTCACAGTTACAGCTATATCACGAAAGATGGGGTCACCAAGACAAGCGTCATGTGAAAAGAATTTTAGAAAAGGAACTAGGCATCTGTGTAAATATGGATAAAGAAATTTGTGAGCCATGCATTTACGGCAAAACACATCGATTACCGTTTGGTACCAGAAAGAAGGCTTCGATGCCAGGTGAACTCATTTCTGCTGACGTTTGTGGGCCATTTGATATATCTTTCCAAAAGAAGCGTTATTTATTAGTATTTAAAGATAGTTTTACAAAATTTCGATATGGTTACCTGTTGAAGGAAAAGTCAGAGGTGAAGAACATGTTATAACACATGATTAAACACTCCGAAACTGTAGGACATACAATCAAAGAATTACTCAGTGACAACGGTGGAGAGTTTGACAACGAAAGTGTTCGTACAACTTTGCGTTCTAAAAGAATCACTCAGAGATTGACAGCACCTGATATTTACAGAAAACACGACGAATTGTACATAGTCGAAATGGCTAAACTTTTAAATACAAATCTGAAGGCAAAACTCCTGCGGGAATCTGGGCCAGAATAGATCCGCATATATTTCCAAGACAGGAAAGTCATCGGTAGAAGATGCAAGCCCATTGAGCTTTGTGCGAAACAAGATACCCGGTTGAAACATCTACGTGTAATAGGGTTACTTTTTGTCACCTTCCGTTCAGAATAGTGGGAAATGATAGGAAAGATAGGGCTACCTAAGGATACGTTGGAGATGAGCGTTACAGAATTGGATAAAGAATCATCGTGTCATTTATCAAGATGTGATCTTTCAAGAAAGAGCAGAGCACATGTGACGACTACGCCAAGCCATCCTGCAGACAGGTAGAGAAGAGTGAACCAGGAAGTGCGAAGAGGAGCAAAAAGAAATTTAAGCATGAAGAAGAGGAAACCAGTGATGTGAGACGACGTGAAGAGAGATTGTTTGAACCACAGTATCCAGCAGCTAATAAAGGGTCACTTCTTCAAAACCAACGTTTTGAAGATTATCTGGAGCAGAATCATTATAAATGAATTGAGACTCGGTGACGTTTGAAGAAGCAGTTGAAGGTAAGGATACGCCTTAACTGGAAAAATGCCATGAAGTAAAGAGCTTTAAAGGAAAACCATAAGGGAGCTGACGTTGCCAGTGGAGCCAAGCAATACAGTAGTGGTATTAGACTAAACTCACACAGATGGCAGCATCAACAGTACAAAGCAAATGTGTTAAGGTTTCAGTCAGCGTCAGCATTGTTTACAGTGAACATAGTCCGGGTAGCTAAATTGAACTATAGTCAGTATTAAGTATCGCAGTGAAGAAGATGCATTTGACACAGTTGACAATCAAACGCGATGTTTTTATGGAAGTTGGATGAAGCATTTCATGAAGCACCGGAGGGTTTTGAGGATAATTCAGGAAGAGTATGCAGACTAAGCAAGTGTATGGCCTGAAACAATCCACCTGTGAATAGTGCTGGACAGTTCTAAAAGATTTGTTTCGTTGCAAGTGAAGCTGATCCACCCTCTACTTTGAGAGGAAAGGTAAAGCTGTTAATAGCACTCTATGTAGATGATGGACTAATAGCTGCAATGATAAATGACTCTGAGTGTTATAAAGGCCTACAGCAAGTCAAGATCGTTTTTGGAGAAGGTTCCTGTTTTGGTTTGAAATGAGCGTCACAGTGACGAACCCTATCAGTTAGTCAAGGGATATGCTAGGAAACTTCAGCGCTTGATTGATGAAGTAAGCTGTAGCAACACTATGCTAAAAGATTCAGGAAACATCAAATTCTGAGACCACAAGTCCTAACTTCCATATAGACAGGCAGTTGGTGCTCTTATTCTCTGTGAACAGACCCGATATAGCTATAGTGTGGTTTCTTCAAGGTCCTCAAAAATCCATCTGCAGAGGATATAGTGCGATGAAAGTCTTTCGCATATAGCGTACAGTTGGGTACGGAATTACATAACGTCAACAGATACAGAGGAACACTCAGTGATTCGATTTTGGATGTATTGAACAGGTCGATCAACATTGGGTATGTGTGATATATGTGTGGAGCCAATATTTGGCCAGCAAAACAAGCCTTGTTGCCATTCAACAACGAGGCTGCAGTCATTGCAGCATCAGAGCAGCAAGAAGTAATTTGGCTACGTAGATGCTTCAAGCATCGTAACTTAAGAAGTACGATACTCCAAGTGGATAATAGGGCAGCAGTTAAGCTGTCACATAATCCTGAATACCATCGAAGGACTAAGCATATTGAAATAAGGCATTTCTTTGTGCGTGAAAAGGTGTTGGAAGGGAAACTGAATGTTGAGCATATATCAACTGAAAGACAGATTTCTGACATTCTAACCAAACCCCTGATGAAGTCAAGACTAATGACATTTTGTGATCAAATGGGACTATGTGACTATTCCAAAACAAAACCAGGCTAACAAGGGAAAGTGTTGAAGAAAATAACTAACTGTTGTGTTAACTGTTTTTGTTTATATGCTCTGCCGCTAGATGGAGTAGTACTTGTTTACTTCTTACTCGGACAATAAGAGTTCTTTTTGCGGTTTTCTAAATAAAACGTTAGGGTTAGCATCTCTAAGAATGTTGTCTGTTTACCTCTCTACTAAATAAGAACCTAAATAGCACATAACTTCAATACGCCCCCTTCTCGCTATCGCTCGCCAACCCCAGGAACAGCTTGCGCAGTTCCCTTTGGATCGCTTCGCTCGCTCACTGTTCATTGAAATATTTTAGTCTAGCCTTAAGGGTTAACCTTAAAGAACATGTCCGGCAATTTTTTCGCCAAATTGGTATTATGGCAGCCATTGGCTACAAAAATAGCCACAGATCGTATTTTAAGTGAATAATTATCAAATAGTTCAGTTTTTTTCTGTTTGCATTAGAGAATTTATTTTGCTACGTTGAATATAAGTTGATCCTGTCCATTTCTTTCATCGTTAAGAATTCTTAAATCGTATTATATATTTAAAATATTATTAATCATTAATTATTAAAGAACTAATTTCTTAAATTATTTTTTGTGCACATTGTTTTGAACTTGCAGCAAACTGTTAAGTTCTGATTTTCTTATTTTAAAATATCGCTACGATCTACGATCGCAAATACCACGATAAATAAGGAAATCTTTCATGTTCTCTCAGCAGACATTTTCAGTTTTGAGCAACATTTTAAGTAATTATTTGTTGTCATTTCAGACTTGGCAAACGCTCAGTTTGTTGTCATTTTGACTTGGCGACATTTTTCGACAAGCGCCAAATCCGGGCATGGTCCTTTAAGTTAACCGCCCTTTATTATCCTTTTAAAATAAAATAATTACAAATTAATGCTTATAAATTAATGGTTATTATTGAGAAAATATTTCGCTGCTTGACTAAGATCCATTTGCAAATAAATTGGAAACCGTGATAGCCGTCAACGCTTAGAAACTATATTTAAAAAACAATTTGAATTTTTCCTTTTTTATTAACAATAGTGTTTGGTAGTCCAGTCAATCGAAATTATAATTTAAATTTTCAAACATTAAACGTCCCTAATATCATGCATTTTTAAATTTAAACTTACTGATTATATCCTAATTTTTTAAAACTAATAACGAATCTCATATAACGCTTAGAGTAAATCAAAATCAACTTTGGAATAACTTTTTTGTTGTTTTCAGTCGGCCATTTTGAAATTAGTATTTTTTCATTTCGATTGTTGCCATTCCAGAGATAGAAATATAAGGAAATTTGGGCGCCGTATAAGAGTATTATATATATAGATGATTAGTGCCCACTGCCTTGGTTAAAATTCATTGCCAAATCATTCTGCGTAATTTTATTTTGCTATCCTTAAATATCGTGTTAAGGTCGTAACTCTCACTTTGTAATATGTGGTTTATATTAACGATAAAGTGCGCCGAATTTTAAACAAACTTTTTGTAGCAATATGAATGAAACAAAAATTTGCATAAAATATAAATGTAAATGCAATAATCATGTTTGTCTATCTGATTGTAACTAATAGCATATAAAAATCTGTTCGTTATAAATAATCAATGATCGTATATGTGACTTAATTTAAAATTGAAACTTTTCCTCGTTTAGTCTTTATTTTATTTCTGAATTTTAAAATCCAAAATTAAAAAAAAAAAACTTTTAAAAAAATCACAATATTAATGAAGAAGGTTTAATTCTAGCCTCCGTTGGCGAGATTACTGTCAACCCTTTTGTTAGCTTGTCGTTTCGAAAAGACACCCTAAATATTACCTTTTCAATTTGAAGATTTCCCCCTAAACGAGTTCAAAATTAAGGCTTTAATATCGCAGCAAATAATGAAAATTAATAATAATAATTCTTAAATAATTCTTTTTTATATCAGGGGTATTTTGAAGGTGCTGAACATTTTTATGTAAAAAAAATTGGGTGTTGCTATTGGAATTTTCATAGTTGGTACTCATTTTAATATGTAGACGACCCTTTATACAATTTTTGTTGCCAGTTCTCAATTTCTTACGCTATTTCCTGAAAAATGACACCTTTCACAAAATTCCTTGACCAATAGCAGCCGAAAAACAAAGGGTGAATCGTTTTTTTCCCCTTAGCTGTACTTCTCTTTTTACATCTAGCATGCTATCATCGTATTTTAAATATATTCTTCAAGCACTAAATCTTTAGATAATCTTATTTCCGAAAACTTTACTACAGTTTTCTGGTATAAGGCGATTATTGCATTTTAGCTTTTCTCTTTTATCGCCCGAGTAATTAGTTTTAATGCAAAATGCTTTTTACATGAAAAAGTAGCGAAAGTAACTAATAATATTTAGGGGGCACGCCCCCTTCTCGCTATCGCTCGCCAACCCCCGGGAACTGCTTGCGCAGTTCCCTTTGGATCGCTTCGCGATCCAGGCTCGCTTCGCTCGCTCACCGTTCATTGAAATATTTTAGTCTAGCCTTAAGGGTTAATCTTAAGGAACATGACCGGCAATTTTTTCGCCCAATTCGTATTATGGAAGCCATTGGCTACAAAAATCGCCAAAGATTGCATTTTAAGCGAATAACTATCAAATGGTTCAGTTTTTTTCTATGTATTCTGTTTGCATTAGATAATTTATTTTGCTACTTTGTTTATAAATTGATCCTGTCCATTTCTTTCATCGTTAAGAATTCTTAAATCGTATAAATATATTTAAAATACTAATTAATCATTAAATAATAACTGATTTCTTAAATTATTTTTGTGCACATTGTTTTTGAACTTGCAGCAAACTGCTGAGTTCTGATTTTCTTGTTTTAAAATATCGCTACGATTTACGATCGCAAATGCCACGATAATTTTTAATAAGGAAATCTTTCATGTTCTCTAGCAGACATTTTCAGTTTTGAGCAGTAAATTAAGTAATTATTTGTTGTCATTTCACAGACTTGGCGACTTTTTCGACTGGCGACCAAAGCCGGACATGGTCCTTTAGGTTAACCGCCTTTAGTTCCTTTTAAAGTAAATATTACAAATTAATGCTTATAAATTAATTGTTATTATTGAGAAAATATTTCGCTGCTTGACTAAGATCCATTTGAAAATAAATTGGAAACCGTAGTATAGCCGTCAACCCTAGAAACTATATTTAAAACCAATTTGATTTTTTCACAATTGTGTTTGGTAGTCCAGTCAATCGAAATTATAATTTAAATTTCCAAACATTAAACGTCCCTAATATTATGCATGTTTAAATTTAAACTTACTGATTCTTCACACAATATTTATGGTTGTTTTTAGTTTTTTGGCCTTATTGCAGCCATTCCCGAAATTGTCAATCCTTGTGTTATTTCGTAGTGCTTTCCTCAAAAAATACATTCAATGTTTACTGCCGTATCGAACTATTTTTGTGCAATATTTATAGTTATTTTTCCTTTTTTTCGAGCCATTCCTGAAGAAACACTTTTTTTGTTTTCAGTCGGCATTTGAAATAGTAGTATTTTTGTCATTCGATTGTGCCATTCCAGAGATAGAAATATAAGGAAATTTGGGTGCCGTATAAGAGTATTATATATATATAGATAGTGTGCGTAAAATAATTTTAAAAAATTAAATTGAGATAATAACCGTCAATCCTGCCGTATTTGAAGAGCTTAGTGGAAGAACGTGCCAAGTAACAAAAAGGTGAAACTGAGCTTCAAAGATTTTAGTTTGCAACTTTTCTCTCATTCACACAAAAAAAGTTTTTTTGGCATGATATTTTAGTTTGGTTCTTTAAAATGCTTGGTGGCTTTTGGCTTAACCGTAATTTACGTAAAAACGCGAAATTTACAAAACGCGCTTGACACCTCATGCGCTTGGCAGTTCTTCCTCCGAAGTGCTTCAGATTTCGGTCAGTCGTTAAGTGGAAGAACGTGCTAAGTGACATTTTTAAGGTAATTTTGATCCATACACGTTTCATACACATTCATTGTTTGGAAGATAGGACTTATCTAGATAGGCTAGATCTCTTTTATACAGGGTGAGGCAAAGAAAAGTGGCCCCGGTCTAGAGATAGGAATACGTTGAAATGCTTGGCGAGAAAAACTCTTGAAGCTGCCTGAAAGCTTTCAAGTGGACATAAAAGATTATTCAAGCGTGTAATGGTTTCACTTGACAAACCTGTTTTTTCATTGGTTGGATTGGATTAGCATCACATTAGAGCTACTCATGGACTATTGGCCAGTTCAGATCGTAGTGCGTCAGTGCAAGTTGAAATTTTCAATTCTAATTAGCATCAATAAGCATCGTTGATCAATTCACAGGTGAAGATGAAACTCACAGTATAGCAGAGTGTGTTCATTTTAGAAAATTTTATTAAAACGATTTCGTGAAAAATATGTCACCAGTTGTTTGTTGAAGAATTTAATGTGTAAAAGTGCAAAAAAAAAAGTACTAGGCAACGATCAGTTACGAAATGGCGTCAGCCAAGATCTGCTGTCAACAAGTTCAAAAACATTCCGAAACGTTTCGAACACCAGATTCTGGGTTTTGCAATCAATTTAGAATGCTTTCGTTTTGTATTAACAAAAACAGAAAGGTCCGATTCTCCACGATAAATAACAACCGAAATAATCACTAGTGGGAATTTTTTTTTGATCAGAGTCTATAAACCTTGTTTATACTTCATTTCAACTACCTCTTCAAACCATAGCGTAGTTTGCCGGCAAATAAGTCGCCAAGCGTTTGTTTGGGCTTAATATTGAAGCGATCAATGGCTTCATGTTAGCAAACCTGTTTTTGTATTAGCTTTTGACTTGGCAACATTTTTGTCGTATTCTTATCTCCACGTTGGGGCTACTTTTATTTGCTCCACCCTGTACTATTTTTTATCTGTTTGCCCGTCCGTCCATTTTGCAGTCCGTCCAAATCCTTTTTAATTCCCATCTAAACTGTCTGATTTAATTATTTTTTAAAGTAAAGTAATAAAAATTAGATGAGTATATTTTATAATGTTAGTCCGCCTGCCTGTATGTCCGACTGTCTGTCCATCCGTCCCTCTGCCCCTCCCCTGCAACTTTTCTTCCCTTGCGATTTTTTAAGTTTTTTTTTTTGTTTAAAATGTATGACTTCAGAGACCTATCTTTAACATTTTGTTCGTCAGTCTGTCAGTCCCTACTATAAGGATTCCTGTGAATACTTAAGTTAAAAGAAAGTAGGCTATATTAGTGAGATATAACTTGAGAACTTTTTGTTATATGAACTTGTTACAGGTTATACGAGCAAGTTTTTACTAAAAAAATTATTGAATCTAATCATCATTGTTAATATGAAAAAATGCTCGAAGGTTACAGTTGACATCTATCCTTGTCTACACGATATAAAGAAAGATTCATAATGACACTTCCGTGGCACTATTTAAGGCGTCTGCCTCAAGATTGAACCTTCTCAGGAGTGGGGAAGTTCAAATCCCACCTATTTCCAGTCATCCTTTAAATAGGATATGTATTAAAAAAAAGAAAATATTTCTTTTACATAAAGCAATATCTTGTTTAGATTTTTACTTACCGTATAATGGCTATACACACTTTCAAGCAAAAATTCAGCTTTCCGCTTGCTTCTTAATTTCACTTTATTAATTTTAGAACATTGCACAAAATACGTTCGATGTCTTTAGAGATCAAACGTAATTTTTTTAAAAACGATTTTCGGACCACTAATTCATTTTTTTTTAACGAACCACATGCTTTGATGTATGTTCGGCGTGATGTTTTAACGCGAAGGGGGCGAAGTAGGTTGTTTTAACGCGAAGGGGGATTTCCATAGGGCAGGTGCAATTTCGTTTCAATTATACCATCTGTTCACTGCTAAATAAACTATGTTTATTCGAATAAAAAACACGACATTAAAATCAGACGATATATATAATTGTTAAACTTCTAACTCCGATTGATTTCTAAAATGCATTTTCCTCTTATTTTGGTAAATGCACTCAAAGCCCGGTTATACACTATATAAATTTAATTTCATTGGCTATGTATAATAATAAAAGAATGAGTCTGTCTGTGTGTCTGTCTTCGGATCGTAAAAGACCTACTTATACTGCCCTCAGAAATTCTAAATTTTTAAGATAGATTCCCTTTAATACTAACGTGTGCACCTGAGGCTTAGTTTTTTCATATTTGTTCCATTTTTAGAGAAAATTCGAATTTTCTGAAAAAAATACACCACTTTCGCTCAAATCCGATCATTTTTTCTCTTTCCTGATGCCATCGGCTGAAAAATTTAAATAAAACTTTTAAACGAAAACATTTAAATTCAAAATGTTTATTTTATTCTTTTGCCATTACTTTCAGAAACTAAATTCATTATTTGAAAAATAATTGACATGTTTCAAGTGACGTAATTTCGCCAGTCTTCATTCCCGGATTTCATTGTGGGTTTATTGATGATTTTTTCATTGGATTTTTCTGTTGACTGCATGTATGCATATTTAAGCAATAAATGTATAGTTAAGCTATTACTGGAACTATGATGGTTAATAAAGGACATCACACTAGAGCTATTAGTGTTTTATGTCTATTTTTTCGCCAAATACGTTGCCATACTCGCCAAATTATTAACTAAAATTCGCCAAATAGGCAATTTCTTTTATAAATAATTTATACGCTGGTCGTGTCATTGTGTTAGAGC
Source organism: Oedothorax gibbosus (assembly GCA_019343175.1). Classification (NCBI taxonomy): domain Eukaryota; kingdom Metazoa; phylum Arthropoda; class Arachnida; order Araneae; family Linyphiidae; genus Oedothorax; species Oedothorax gibbosus. The sequence goes on along the minus strand of JAFNEN010001412.1, from coordinate 2,741 downwards.
TGTATAATGGGTGTGTTTGTAGCTATATCTATTTTCTCGCCAAATTATTTCCCAAAACGCGCCAAATGAGCTAAAAGGTTTTATGTATTATGAGGGAATTGTGATGACATTTATGAGTGCATTTTATAGCGTATTTTTCATTTTGGAATTTTAAGGCGATGAAACGGGATTTTATAATTTATAACGGGCGGAAACAATAATAAGTTCATGATCCTATAACAGGTTATATGGTACATATATTTGGAATCTATTTGATATTTTTTTTATTCCGTGCGAAGAACGGGTATAAATTTGCTAGTATTTCATAATTAAAGGTAGGAGAAATTACTGACATTTTGTTGAATTCTTTTAGTTAAAAATTACAAAAGAACAATTTTTTTTGCCATTAATGCAAATGAAGCGAAAGTTTTCAAATGTGTCACTTAGCACGTTCTTCCACTAAACGATCGTTTCAAATCGAGACGATTACTGTGGAAGAAGATGCTAAGGATCCTTAACATGTTCTTTCATTGAAAAAGTGACGAAAACGCGGTCAACTACCAACATCGTTCACGAAAAATGTACAAAATCGAATGTTTTCTAAAATATTGAAAGCTGTTATGTTTAAAGGAGGTAATAACATAATCATTGACACAAAAATCTCAATTTTTTCAAAAATGTCACTTAGCACGTTCTTCCACTCAGCTCTTCATTTTATTAAACCGCATACCACACGCTAGGTGGCAGCACTACATTGCACATTTGTTTCGTAGACCCATCTCCATTTTGGTGGTGCTGCCATCTAGCCGCCAGATAATGATACATTGTTGTAAGAAAGTGGCAGAAGGAGGGGACTTTTTGTTGGTCGATGCTCGTTTAGAGTGAAATTGAAATTCGGACATAATGATTGTTTATTTTGATTAAGTGAAAATGCATAACTTTCAGCATTCAGCTTAAAAATAAGATTGATATGAATGAGCATCAAACACTAATTCATTTAAACTAGGGGGCACGCCCCCTTCTCGCTATCGCTCGCCAACCCCCGGGAACTGTTTGCGCATTTCCCTTTGGATCGCTTCGCGATCCAGGCTCGCTTCGCTCGCTCACCGTTCATTGAAATATTTTAATATAGCCTTAAGGGTAAACCTAAAGGAGCATGTCCGGCTATTTTTTCGTCAAATATGGTAACCCTGTCAAATTGGTATTATGGCAGCCATTGGCTACGAAAACAGCCACAGATCGTATTTTAAGCGAATAATTATCAAATATTTCAGTTTTTTATATGTGTTTACATTAGGAATTTATTTTTCTACTTTCTTTATAACTTGATCCTGTCCATTTCTTTCATAGTTAAATTTTTTTTAAAATCGTATTAATATATTTAAAATATTATTAATCATTAATTATTTAAAGAACTCATTTCTTAAATTATTTTTTTTTGTACTAGCAGCAAACTATAGAGTTCTGATTTTCTTATATTAAAATATCGTTACTATCTACGATCACAAATGCCACGATTTTTTAATAAGGAAATCTTTCATCTTCTCTCAGCAGACATTTTCAGTTTTGGGCAGCATTTTTAAGTAATTATTTGCTGTAATTTCACAGACTTGGTAAACGCTCGGTTTGTTGTCATTTTGACGTGGCGATATTTTTCAACTGGCGCCAATCCGGACATGGTCCTTTAAGTTAACCGCCTTTAGTATCCTTTTAACATAATATAATTATAAATTAATCCAACTACTGGTTATTATTGCGAAAATATTTCGCTGCTTGACTAAGATCCATTTGTAAAAAAATTAGAAACCGTCAACGCTTAGAAACTATGCTTCAAAACTATTTGAATTTTTCCTTTTTTTAGTAACAAGTGTTTGGTAGTTCAGTCGATCGAAATTATAATTCAAATTTTCAAACATTAAACGTCCCTAATATTATGCATGTTTAAATTTAAACTTACCGATTCTATCTTTGTTTTGTGCATAATATTTATAGCTATTGTTCTCTTTTTTAAGCTTTTCCTGAAGAAACAATTTTTTTTTGTTGTTTTCAGTCGGCCATTTTGAAATTAGTATTTTTGTTCATTTCGATTGTTGCCATTCCAGAGATAGAAATATAAGGAAATTTGGGCGCCGTATAAGAGTATTATATATAGATATGCAAGGAGTTTTTTTTTTAAAAACTTTGTTTTGAGAGTATTATATATTTAATATTTTTCGAACCATTGCAATTTTATTATTTTAAAAATACATGATCTTCGGATATTAATATAAATTAATAACTACTAATGTGGTATACGTAAAACAATTTTAAAAAGTCAGATAGTAATATTCAATTCAGCAATATTTTAATAAACTGCTTATCATGTGTCAGTTGACAGCATAAGAATATGCATTGTTTTCGTGGTCTAACTCATGTGCGTCATGGCAATGCTGCCATCTAGCTTGAACGTTGATAAACTATCTTGTTATATTACTTCGTTTGATGTGGTTCGACTTTCTATTTACGTAATGCACCTCAGAAATTAAAAAAATATTCTTATCAAAAGTTAGAACAAAAATCTTTGGCTCAAATCCTAGTCTCGGTATACTGCTGTTTTTTATTTCTCGTCAAACTTATTGGCGAGAAAACATCGCGTAGTGACGCGTGATTGGACGATATGCCGCTCGGAAAAGCGTTGGTTTGACTTTATTGGAAAAAAAATGGCCTCCATTTTCAAAATCCTTAGCGTGACAGATAACATTATAAAATGTGACAAATTATAA
>JAFNEN010001411.1:0-44756 GCA_019343175.1 Oedothorax gibbosus | reverse complement strand
CCATCAAAAATTAAAATTTCAAAAATTTTCCCTTTTCCCAAAAATATAGGCACGGTTTCAGTTTTATGCAAATTCTCTAGAGAAAGGAATTGCGTTATCAAAGGGGAGGGTTTTTAAGTTGATTTAAAAGGTTGAAGGTAATTTTCATGTCAACTGAATTTTCGTATGAAGAGATCATAAGAATATGGACATTAAAATCCAGAGGTAAATCTGTTTCTGATATTTCTACTGAATTAAAGCGTTCCAAACGAGATATTTATAGAGTGTTAGCACGTGACGATCAATATCGACCAAATTCGCGGTCTATAAGACCTCAGTTTACTTTTACACTAAGAGAAAATAAATTAACAAGAAAAAATAATTTTCTTAGCTACAATTAGAACTTTCTTTAATATAATTTTAACTTACATAAACTTCAGAAAAACATATATTAGTAACATTATAACTGAGGATTTAGAATCAATCTTTTTTTTTAATTTAGAAAGACTGGTTCTTTTCACGCCGCACAGTTTTGTATAAATCTAACACTTTGTGTTGTGCCTAAACTTTTGTGCAACAATGTAGCAGCACGAGAGAAGGCTGAAACTTCAGTATTCCATATTCCCCGACTATTCCATAATACCCTCCTCTCCAATAGCATCTAGTGAATAAAATTTTACCTTTTGTGCAATTAGTTGTAGTATTTCAATTTCGCTGTACCTGCTCAATAATTCTTTAGGCTGGAATTTCAAATTTGATGATTCCTCGCAACATTTGGCTTTTTAAAAAAAAATTAAATATAGTGAAAGCAAAATTTTCTTTTGAAAAAAATTCTTTACGAAGACATTTTGAACATCATAGAAACATATAATTTTAGATTTATAATCGAGGATTTAATTTAAGATTGACGTTATAATCAAGGTATTACAATATTAAGGTCTATGGACTATTCAAGGGACTGAACATTTATGGCGGAAGTTTCGAGGAATGTTTTATGTGTGCAAAATATTAGTTTAAAGCTTCGATCATTGGGTATATGTCCTGTTTTCATTTCCGGTTTACTCTATGATAACAAACTTAATCAAAATTCATTAACGTTTTGGCAGAAAAATGATTGGCCTGATCACAAACTGGAGTGCCCTTACCTACCCAAATATACAGACTTCATAAATGATAAGGTGGTCCATATGATTGGAAAACTGATTCTCAAGCTAAAAGTAAGTTTTCAAAAATATTCAACAAAATAGTTATTCTCCTAATTTGTTTTTCTCCTAATTAGTGATTATCCTTTATTAACGAAAATAGTTACCCTACCAAAAATGATCCATAGAGATCAATACAAAAATCTATTGACATTAGTACAGCTCTATTGACATGTACTGATTTCTATGGATGTCCCTATTGCTATCAGTAGAAGCTATTGATATCAGTAACCTACTGATAATATTTCCTATTGCTGTCAATAAAGCTCTACCGACATCAATAAAAAATTATCAGTAGGCTACTGATCCCCGCCCCAAATGAGGAATGCCATGGTAGAATTATTAATTGATAGTTATAATATTACAATTAATTGGTTGTAGTTGTGTGCAATTTACAAATGATTACATTTTTGTGTAATTAAAAACTAACTAATTAACTTAAGCAATAAATAAATAATTTAACAAACAATTTATAAAACAAACAATTCATTTTTTTTAAAAAATTACTAATCTATAATAATAAAAATGAAGTTATGTGTGTGTATGTTTGTATGTATGTGTCTCATACACTCTTAAACTAGGCATCTGTTTGACTCGTAACTTGGCACAAATGTGTAGTTCATACTTAGATTATGAAATTTGAACTGTCAGGTTTCAAAATGTTCTATTTTTAGAGAAAATTCGAATTTTCTGAAAAAACTACACCACTTTGGCTCAAATCCTATCTTTTTTTTACTTTCCTGATGCCATCGGCTGAAAAAATTAAATAAAACTTTTAACGAAAACATTTAAAATTGAAAATGTTTATTTTATTCTTTTGCCATTACCTTCAGAAACTAAATTCATTATTTGAAAAATAATTGACATGTTTCAAGTGACGTAATTCCGCCAGTCTCCATCCCCGGATTTTATTGTGTGTTTATTTGATGATTTTTTCATTGATTTTTCTGTTGACTGCATGTATGCATATTTAAGAAATAAATGTATAGTTAAGCTATTACTGGAACTATGATGGTTAATAACGGCCATCGCACTAGAGCTGCATATTAGTGTGTTATGTCTTTATTTTTTCGCCAAATCCGTTGCCAAACTCGCCAAATGGGCAATTTCTTTTATAAATAATTTATACGCTGGTTGGTTGTTCGAAGGTCATTGTGTTAGAGCTGTATAATGCGTGTGTTTGTAGCTATATCTATTTTCTCGCTAAATTATTTCCCAAAACGCGCCAAATGAGCTAAAAGGTTTTATGTATTTATGAGGGAATTGTGATGACATTTATGAGTGCATTTTTTATTTTGGAATTTTAAGGCAATGAAACGGGATTTTATACTTTATAACGAGCGGGAACAATAACATAAGTTTATGGTCCTATAACAGGTTATATGGTACACATATTTGGAACGATTTGATATTTTTTTAATCCGTGCGAAGAACGGGTATAAATTTGCTAGTAGTTAATAAAAAAGAATGCACATACAAGTTTCGTACAACGTGAATTTTTTGTTTTATTTTGGCAAAGGGAAAATTGTATGTGCAAGTTAGGCTTAACTTTAACAGCGTGTAGTATTTGGCTATGAAGTTACAATATAATGGGACACGTCGTATAACGAATATTCTAGTATAACAGTTATTGTGTAAAATATCTGTTGAACAACTTATAAATTGTTATATCTATTATTGTTTTGTTTTCGTCATCAAAAATCAAGCTATCGAGTATCGGCCACATTTCTATCAGGTTTTATGAATGGCAAAATGAGATTTGGTCACTGCACATTGCCATGAGAATCCTGTCCTGGTATCGGATGGTTATTTCATTGAATTTCATTGAAAATGTATCTTCCAAATAAAAATTTTAATAAACGAATAACTCGTTATAATTATGTTTTATCACAAAAAATATTTGAGTGTTTTTGGTTCCAGTTTCAATAACAAAATCAATTTTATTTCTGATTGCTTTTATAGCTACGTGTACGACGTACTCTTCTTTATTACCAAACACAGTTATTCTCCTAATTTTTAAATAAATGAAATTTTTAGGAACACTTACAATGTCAACAACTTTAAATCAACCAATAAACCTAAACTGGCGTACAATCCTCACAGCAAGAGTAACTATTTTCGCGTAACAATAGAATATGTGAGATCAACTTATTAGTTTTGCATGTTGTTAATTCAGCCATAATACTTTTAGCCATACCTGAGGGATAAGCAAATTGGCTAAAGTGTAAACTTGTTTTCATTGCATGAGATTTAAATAAATTTTTCTAACTGAAAACGTTTACTAATTATATGGAATGCGTGATTTTAAGTGAATTACCAGTTTACAGAATCTAAGATCAATGTTTCGTTAGTGAAAACCATCATAACATGAAATTTACATTTATGGCACAATCTGAAAAATATAATTATGGAAAAATATCCTTTTTGGAATGATATTGAATTAATTTCGCTAGAAAATCGGTATTCATATACTTCCTGAACGGAATTAATTTTCTCTCTTCTGTATTTTGGACTCAACATATACGCAGTAAAAATATTTTTTATTATGTTTTTTGTGCTTAGTGGGTTTTTGTGTTTCTGTTCTGTTTAAGTATATCTTCATTGTCTTTTTATGACGTGTTCTGTTTAATATATTGGGTTTTAGTTGCCCTGACGGGGCAACCGAAATAAATTTTTTTATCAAAAGTAACTTTTCTCTCTTTCTCTTAAAATGAACTATAATACCTGTTTATTGTTAACCTACATTCTAAATGTGTGCATATCTAATTATTTAAATTAGTTTTTTTAACCATTATTATTCTTCCTTCAAATTTGTTCAATAAAAATTGACTGATTTTAACTCATTTTGACATCTTTAAGCCATTTTTTACAACTGGTCTGGTCAAAATAAAAAAGTGATTTTTTTTCCAACTCGAATTTAGTTTTGACATTTAGGATACTATTTATACAATAAACCATATTATTGGTGCAACAAATTTTTGCATAATTGTTTTAGCTAACTTTTAATTGCTTAACTGAGAAAAAAAGTAAAAAGTCATTGTAAATATGTCAAGTTTTAGAAACACTTTAAATTCTAAAAATATTATGTTCAACTTAAAACGCCAGAAAGTATTTTTTTCCGATATCTTCTTATGTATATAATGTATAGTAACTCTTGTGGATCCTAATTTCTAGCCAATTTCTCCTTTACAAATTTTGATTTTTGCTTTTCAGGGAAAGGACTGGAAAACAGCTACTTCAAGAATATTTGACGTAGAAGTTAGTTTTGATGATCTTCTATCACGTAAGTTTTATTTGTATGTAAGGTGAGAGAGAGAGGCTTGGAAAATGAATTACTAGTTTATGAAGTGACAGATTTTCCTTTATTTAATTAATTAAAACATTAAAATAAACATATTAAAGTTAACATATTTTAAAATTACGCTCCGTACAATCAGCCATTCAAAAATCACCCTCAACCTTACAAATCTATCTTTCATCTGCAAACAAAATGTCTGACAACATCCCCATTCCCCTGGCCAGCGCAGGTGCTCTCAGCCAATCAGGTGATGAGTACCTGAGATCAACGAGTGTCAAATTTACATTAAACTAGTTAGGAGGTGACTCGGACTAGTTAGGAGGTAAACATATCAAAAGTCTCCACCCGTAGCCCCTCAGCCGGGGGGGGGGGGGAGTGACATGAGTCTAGAATACAAAATGAAAGCTAATTGAATTTTCTACAAGTATTAAACTTCAAGTGTTTTGATATCTTGTAAAGTTTTCCAGATATCCGCTCGTGAAAGTCTGTAAATTTGGGAAAATGAAATTTTGCATCACATTTTTTGCTCTTTTTGACCAGATAACTCTTGAACGATGCATTGCAAGATTAAATGGTTGCCCTAGGGTTGTAGAGCATTAAATTCTTTTTAATTATATATATTATTTTACAGTTTTATCTATTTTATTTTATTTGTTACAGCAGTTTTAGTGTTTAGCGTGAAATCTGAAGCTTTGCTATAACTGTCGACTAGCGAATATAATTTTTTTTCACCATTCCCGGTCAACGTATTGGTCAAATCATGCACCTTTATGTACACATATTCAGAACTGGGCGTCTCAATAGCACAAATACTCATTTTAGAATATATACTTAGAGGCCCGCTGACCAGGTTCCTCGCACTTTACTAAAGGAAGTCTAGACCTTTAATGGAAAAATATTTTGGTATGACCATGTATGTGCATATATAAGTGTATATAAAACATTTTTATAGTTTTACAATGCACAACTATTAAGTGAAAAACGCAGTTTATTGATAAAGAAAAGACATTGAACTGATACATTACAACAGTAGGCACCATTCAGTCAATTTCTTGCTCTCTTTTGGGGGAGGACTTGTTTTTCATATTCTTTTATCTATCACCTTCCGTGTAGATCCTTTGTAGGAAAACGGTCAGAGGATCCTCTTGTTCTTCACCCTCAAAGTCATCTTGAAGGACTCCATTCAGGCAGTTCCCCTGGCAGTTTCAGCAAGCTGGGAAACATTTCAATATTTCTTTAAGGTTTTGTGTGTGTTTCAGAAGCAGACTATGGGCTTCAAAATTTACGTTTTGAAGCTTTGGATATTACAACTCCTTTAGAATCATACATTGGAAAAGAAAATGTGCCTGATAAAGATATTTTGAAAGAGTTATTTGGAAAAGTAATAAACAATTTCAATTTTTATAATAAATAACCTATTTTTATGATTTTATGTAGTTATGACCAACTTATTGCACAATTTTTAAAACTGAAAATATATCTAGGGAAAAAAATAAATTAGTATTGAAAACTAGGGGTGTGTAACACTACTTTACTTTGAATTACCACTCAATAAACCAATACATTTAAAGTTAATTATATGCCATATAAGGTAATTTCAGGTATCCTTTTTTTTTATAAGAAAGTCAATTGCTTAACAGAACCCGCAATTTTTTCATAATCCTCCAAATCCACAACATTTAAGATTGCGCATTCGCTAACTCTATCTGTGGAAGGTTACACAGCGTTTTGTGGAACGTTCCTCATATATTTGGATTAAGTAAGATTCCTCGAAAACTGGAGTAACGTTATACCGAAAACACATGGTGTAACGTAACAGGTTTTTTTATAGTTAGTGCATACTTCTATTTACATTATAAATACATAAAAAAATCTTGTTTTGTTTTTGTAATATAATTATTATAAAACTGCCTCAAAAATAGTATCTTATTATTATTGTAAAGGACATTCGTTGTTATATCTAGTATATCTTTCTAGTATCATAGTTATTTAACTGCAATTATAATTTTATCTAGTATAATAATTTAACTGCCTAACACAATCTTATATTTTAGGTGGCAACTAATAGTTTCGGCTTTTTTTGTGGAAAATATCCCTTTGGCAATGATTTCGAAAATATATGTGTTAACTATCATCCTTTTATGCAAATTGTGGGTGGTTCTGCTCTCTTCTTAGGGTAAGATGTTTTCTTTTTTTACTTTTTATAAAATGTAATAACAAACTCAACTATTTTTCTCGTCAGAAATAAACATGAAAATATGTTTTCAAAAATATCAAAACATCACTAAATTTCACCCGCATGTGTATAGCATGGTTAAAACAAGAATCATTTTTAAAATATCAGCTAATATTTTATGATATTTATTATTGACTTCTTATTGATATCATAAAACATAGAGAGAAGTAGATACAATTACAAAAATCGTCTTCTTACGGAACGTCGAAATTAAGAGTGAAAATCAATAACCAGAAATATAGATAAATCAATCATGCTTTTAGACAAATTTCAAAACTTAAAACGTTCCATTTAAAAAGACATTTCAAAATTAGTTCTTCAACAATTGAAAACAAGAGACAACTTTCCCTCTGAAGCAGTTGATTTATTTCTAAGCTGTTGTAATTCTGTTATGAAAATAAATGCCTGTCCCAATATACTCGGCACCCCGGGGATTAGTTGTAGATATTTTTTCGCACTAAAAATGGTTTTGTATGTAGTGGTGGGGAACCTTTTAAGAAATTGTCTATGAATGCTCAAATTTTGAATAAAAAATAATATATACAAATACAAAAATTGTCGACCAACAACAGGCCAGAGGCCCAGAAAGGTTGGTTCAAAATAAATCTAATACATTACCAGTTTCCAATGACCGTCAAATTTCTTCTTAAAATCTTCTACTCTCTTCGAATGCACGACATAATCTGGTAAAGCATTCCACTCATTGACAACTCTATTGTAAAAATAATGTTTTCTTACCTCCCTTCTAAAGCACGATTTATTCAATTTCTGATCATGAACCTCTGGTCCGGCTATTTAAGGTAAAACCCTAAGCCTCCATGTCTCCCTGTTTTATGAACTTGAATAACTGTATTAAATCACCCTAGCTCTCTGTTTTCCAGGAATACATGTGTTAAAGATCTTAATCTGTTATCATAATCAATACCAGATAGACCCTTAATAATTTTTGTAGCCCTATGCTAGAACTTTTTCAAGCAACTCTATATCTTTTCTGAGTAAGGGAGACCAAAACTGAACAGCATATTCCAGATGTGGCCTTACCAATAACCGTATACAATGGCAAATAATCCTTAGATTAGAAGTGATACTTTTTCTAATATTATCCCAACATTCGATGGCTTTCTTACTTGCCTCAACACACTGCTTACTCATTTGAAATCATTGCTCACCAAAACTCCTAAATCTCTAACAAACTCACTATCTGGATACTTTCTCCCTGTAAAACATAAGAATGATTAACTTGTTCTACCCAAATGCAAGGTTTGACATTGTTAACACTGAACGACATGCCGCACCTTGAAGCCCATTCAGGAATTTTCGTAAGATCATTTTGTAACTGCTCGATATGCTCAACAGAATTTACTGTACTCGTCCACTTTAAGTCTTCTGCAAAAATACTTAACTTGCTATTCAAACCCCCAGCTGATATCATCAATAAACATAGTAAATAAAATTGGCCCTAGTACAAAGCCCTGAGCACTCCACTTACAACCTCAATCCAACAGAGTACTTACCTTAATGTGAACCCTTTTGTTTCTATGGTCAACCCCCAATTTTTAATCCAACGGTCCACAGCAGTCCTACCCAATCTTTTCAACTAAATAACACAAGCTTCATGAGGAACTTATCAAAAGCCTTTTGGAAATCGATGTAAATAACACAACCATACTGCCTTTATCAATCTCTTCTGTAACAGTATCATACAATTTTAAAAGATTAGTTGTACAAGACCTACCTTTCTAAAGCCATATTGATTATCTGAAAGCAAATATTAGTTTCCAAAAAAAGTCATTATACGCATTTTAAACAATGTCTCAAAAACTTTACCTAAAACAGATGTAAGACTAACTGGTCTGTAATTACCCGGATCAGATTTAGGCCCTTGTACAATGGACTAGTATTTGCCAATTTCCAGTCTGCTGGCACCTGTCCAGAAATAAATGATGGCCTAAAAATAGTCAGAACTGCATCCCCCAACTCTTCTGCACATTCAACTAAATTTTGAGATAATATCATCAGGGGCCAGGTGCTTTGTTAGGTTTCATAGTTTTAATAGACGAATAACCTCCTCTTTAGAAAAATCCCACTAAATACAATACAATCCTGTTCTTCAGTTACTTCCCCTGAAACATGCACATATTTAAAATCTTTACTAAAAACACTAAAAAAAAATTTTATTCAAAAGATTTCCATTTAAGTCGTCAGGATAACTGGCTTGACTATCTTTAAATGGCCCAATGGAAGTTACCCTGTTTACTTTTACTCTACCCATAAGCAAAAAAAATCCTTAGGGTTATCCTTAATACCCAGTAGATTCCCCTAATGCAGATTATGTGTCTACTAATATTTTTAAAAATTCTCCTAGAAAAACTTGTAAGCTTCCTGATCAACCTCTCTACCAGTTTGCTAGATATTTAAGCCTTGCTTTGACCTAAGGGACTTTTAATATCTTGAAAACCCACATAGGATACAATTTCTTTGCTGAAGCTTTTTGATTGCTTTTTTGCTGAATTAAACTGCTATGCACCACATCATTTAGTTTTTCCTGAACTCATCCCATGGCCCAGGTATGGGAAACCTACAGTCCTTTAAAAAAAGCAAAAAAGCTACATCATGTCTCAATTTTTGTAAAAATTTACATCTCTGAAACATGGGAGACTCTTTCACTATTAATCTGTATACCTGAAAAATAATATCAAATTTAATACTTTTTATGATCACTTCCCCAAAGGAAAATGCAATAGTATGAACTCATTTCACAGCTATTTAAAACCCTAATCCAGAATGCACTATCTCTAGTACACTCTCTAACAACTGTTTAAAAAACAGCAATCATCTAAACACAGAAAACTAACCCTGTACTTTGTTAAAGTACAGGGTTTAGTTTTTTTCCTTGGATTTTTTTGTGCTTATCATTTTGAAAATCTTTTCTCACCAAAACTCCTAAACCCTTAACAACTCACTATCTTGGATATTTTTCTCCCGGGAAAACAAAGAATGAAAAACTTTTCTTACCAAATGAAAGGGTTTGGACATTGTTAACACTGAACGACATGCCGCACCTTAAGCCCATTCAGGAATTGTAAGATCATTTGTACTCCCTCAAATATGCTCAACAGATTTTACTGTACTCGTCACTTTAATCTTCTGCAAAAATACTAATTGCTATCCAACCCCCAGCTGATATCATCAATAAACATAGTAAATAAAATTGCCCTAGACAAAGCCCTGGGCACTCATTACAACTCAATCCATCAGAGTTCCCCTTAATGTAAAACCCTTTTTTTTCATGGTCAACCAATTTTGAATCAACGGTTTCACAGCAGTCCCTAAACCCAAATCTTTCAATAAATAAACAAAGCTTCATGAGGAACTTTATTTAAAAGCCTTTGAATCGAGTAAATAAATCAACCCTATGCCTTATCAATCTCTTTTGTAACCCTTATACAATTTTAAAAGATTAGTTGTACAAGACCTACTTTTCTAAAGCCATATTGATTATCTGAAGGCCCAAAATTTTTAGTTTCCAAAAAAGTCATATACGCATTTTAAACATGTCTCAAAAAAAATTCCTAAAAAGAGGGAAGACTAACTGGTCGTAATTTTTTCGGATAGATTTAGGCCCTTGGACAATGGGGGCTAGTAAGGACATCTTGTGACCTACAACAGTAAAAATACATCAACACTCCAAAAATTTGTTGAAAAAAGGTTTCAGGTGTTGGGATGTTTACAAGTGAAAAAAAAACACATGAAAACACAGAAAAAGGGCAGGGGGGATTATTTAAACTTTGCCATTTTAAAACATCAAACAACGTTAAGCATAGCATGGGGACCCTTCTCCCAAAATTTGATAATTGAAAAACGTGCACAGTGAAAATACACCCTTCATGAACCTCAGGGCCCTTGTAAAATACATGACAGTTAAAAAAAAACTACATACAATTAATTTTTTAGGTTTTTTAGGGAAAGATGTGAATTGTCGAGCAACGGGAGACTCCCCTCCAAAAGGAGTTTTTGGTCGGGGAACTTTCCCTTTGGGTACTAGCTTATTTTAAATGAGCCTATTAAAACCCTTCTCAAGAAAAATTTGGTAAGTTTCTTTCCTTGAGTAATTGTTTTGCTTATTAAAGGGAAATTGTTTTTAAATAAATTTTGAATTGATTTTTAGTAACCTTTTTTGTTTTAAAGTAAAACTTGTTAATCGTCATCCTGCATATGTCAGTTTTTAAGTCCCGGCCGAGGAGATAGGAAAATACCGCCAATGAAACCCTTAGGTGCTTCATATTAGCTGTTTCCATGTGGGGTTTAACTCGGGCGAAATTTAAATTTGCATAAAAGGCCAATTAAAATTTTTTATATTTTTAGGAACCGTATGTAAAAAAGGGATATAGAGAAAAAATAAACGTGTCTCACTCCATATGTAGCAACTTTATGGGGAGAAATATTGTACATTATAATTGTTTTAAAGTTTTGTTAAAAAGTTTTCGGAAATGTCCCTGACATAAGTACTAAAAAGTAGAAAAAATTTTTTTTTTTTTTTATAATTTCAGGGTATGTTAAACCCAGCAAATTTCTTTAAGGGTTGTTCCGGATAAAAAAGACATGAGATTATTTAAATAAAATTTAATATTTTTTTATTTTTGTATAAAATATTTCGGGAAAAAAAAGGTTTGTTGTAGATATAAAAAGATAAACAAAATTTTAGGTTGTAGTTATGCTATAAAGTGGAAACATTGGCACAAAGTTTTCCCATTTTTAAAAATTTCTAATAAGCAATTTCTAGGGAAATTAATGCTGTTTTAAAAAATGTATGACTTGAAGGCCCCCCTTTTCCCCCTTTTAAAAAATTTTCCCTGGGGAAAATTTGTTTCAGGTGGAAATATTTACAACCAAAAGGGGTCATTTTAATGTTTAGATGGAGTGGCGGTCATGCCCCTGACAATTTTTCATTCTTTTTAAAGGGGCATTGTTCTCTTTCCTATTATGTCTTCAACATGAATATCCCGAAATGGACATCTGAAGTTGAGTTTATGCAAAGGTTTGTTTAAAAATTTAGTGTTATGCCACCCTTGACAATTTGGTTGAAAGAACGATGATCTTGATTGTTCCCTTTGAATTGGGACACAATCCTTTGATATTGGGGTTTTTCCCTTTCCCCTTGGTAGAAAAGTAAGCTGAACCGAAGGCCTCTTTTTATGGAAAAATTTGGGTTTAAGCAAGGTTGAAATTAAAAAACACCATTAAGCATATGATTTACTCTTTCTGCCGGGGTTTGATAAAAAAAGATCAGGATAAATTAAAAATTAATGCTAAGTTAATATCAAAAGGTATTTGGGCGCTATTGTAATCTAAAAAAAATCAATTTATCGACACAATGTTAAAATTTTTAAATTTTAAAAAAAATGGGGAACCATGTTGGGGCATGAAATCGCTTGAAAAAAATTTCTGGCTTTAAAATAAATTGAAATATTTCCCCGGCCGGTGAGATTTGGGAAAAAAGTCTAAAATTATTTTAACGTTTAACACTTTACATGAAATTGTGCTTTGCATAAACTAAAAATTCTGTAGTTTATTTTTTTCCAATACATTTTTACAAATCGGTGATGAACATTGAATAAGGACTTATTGTTATTTTTAAATTTGAATTTTTATGCATTAAATTTTTAATTTTTTCCTTCAAATTATTTTGCATAAATTTCATATTGGAGTATTATTAAAAATAACAATAGTTGAAGGTATTTTATAAAAAAAGAAAAATTTGTTTTTTCAGAAGTGTAAACATATTCAATTAAAACCCCCAAATAGTAATAATATTATTAAATTAACGGGTGGTTATAAAATAAAGTTCGCTTTTTAGAGAGGTCTGTAGCTTGAATGAAATAAAAACCCATGAACAAAAATCGAGAACTTAATAATCAAGAAGGGGGGGAATGGAATCGTAAAAAAAACTCTTCTCTTGACCAGGGTTTTACATTACAATTTGTAATTGGCTTTTGTTGGCCATAATTGGCTACGTCTCGTAATTTAGAACCCCGGTCAAAAAGACGACTTTCTTTTTTTATGATTCCCTTTCCCCCCCCCCCCATCTTTGATTAGTAAGTCAAGTGTCTCAAAAGCTTGTTGCATTCGGATTATTTATTCAAGCTGGGAGACCACAAGTTATAAATTTTTTCTTTCATGTATGTATTTTATACTTTTAAACATATTTGATTAAAATACCTCCCCCCAAAAATGTAATTTTAATTTTTAATTTTTTAAACACAAACAAAACATCTAGTTTATCATAATAACATGATATTTTATATTTTTAGAGCGATAGTTCATGATTGTCTAGTTTTCAGTATTTAAAATTTTACATGCCGTTTAAAAAGTGCAAAATGTTTCATTTGGAGTATATTTTTATAAAAATAGTAGTTATATCCTTTTGTAAATGTAAATTAGTTTAAATAGAAAAAAAAAAATAAAAAAATTTACTTCCCCTTTTAAAGCTATCAAGATCAGGGGACAAATAAATAAAAATTTGCAAGGAATGAATATTTAAAAACGGTTTTTTTTAAAAATATATACTCTGTAATCGAATGAATCGGTTGATGGGCATGGCCTATGTACTCTTTTAATTTCCCTTTCCAACAGTACTTGTTGTAAAGTGAAAAATAATAAAACACGTTAAAAAAAATTTAATTTTATACAAAAACTAAAAAAAATAGTTTGTGATAGTTCAAGACTACGATATCATAAAAGAACTAAATAAATTCTATCAAATGATTGGAATATCTCTGGATTAGGGATTTATCGGATGTTCATCTTAGGCTTAAGAACGATATGATCCCCACGAGACAATTTTTTTTCTGATCTGGATATCATTTTTGATAGCTAGAAACATTATAGTTGTACTTATTTTAAAATTCGTTTATAGAAATTATTCAAGTTTATAATTAACTTATAAAAAGTGAATAATTTAACTGAGAAAAATATTGCTTGAAATTTAAATAAACCAAATAATGTAATAAATTTAATTGAGTAAATTAATAATATAAATTTATTAATTGATAAAAAAACGCCAAATATTATATTTAAATATTAATGTTTTATCGCTAAATTTAATCAAAAACATTTATTAAAATTATGTAATTAATTTTTTTTATTTAAATATCTTAATATATATTTACAAATTTTTTAAATAATTTAATCAATTTCTAACTTATAAAAAATTACATTTTTAAAATATATAATTATTTCTAACAATAAGCATATCTGCGGATCTCATAAAAAAGGAACCCATAGCATATTTTATTGGTCCCATGATCATTGTACTACTGGTCCAATAAAATCTATTGGTTCCCGTAGAATATTTTACGGGTCCCATAAAATCTTTTATTGGTCAATAGAAAATTTCCAATAGGGCCATCATAAAAAAATCCTCATCTGATTGTGATACTTAACATGTTGCTTCTTTACATTATACTTATTCATTCAAATTGGATTTATATATATTATTAATATATATATATATATTTTTTTAGGTAGCTTGTTTAACATAAATCCCCAAAGAGGTTCGAAAGTCAGAAACAGAGAAACTAAATCTGTAGTTCCTGCACAAATTTTAAATTAGTTGAGGAATTGAAAAAACCATAACAGTCTTTTTCAATTATAAAAGAAAAAAATAAAAACATGATTATATTCTGTAATTCTTTATTCATATCTTGTTAATTTGTATCAGTGGTGTATGCAGGAGGGGGGAGGGGTAACTCTCGTCTCCATATGCTAAGAAAATTTAATTGACTATACAAATCAAGTACGTATCGACAAATGCAGACACTTAAAATTTATCGTTTTCGACTACAAAGGTTACTGTCTTAAAGAGTCTCTCTGTTAAGGGTTGTTCAACCGTTAAGACACTCGATCCATTATCCCTACCCATGATTTTGCCCTGGGATATGCTACTGAAAAGTACACCATTTGTGTAGCCACAGAACAATACAAAATATATACATTATAAAAAAAATATGGCAGAAAAATTATCAAACATAAGAAATATTATTTTTCTGCCAATTAAAAATGTTTTAAATATATGAAGAGTAATTTTTAAATTTCAAAAATGTGAACAATGTCCTTTTTATTCAAATTATTACCAAATATGGTAGGAAAATTTCAAAGGAATTTATTAGTTTAGAATCGATTTTAAGGTTAAGTAGGAAGACATTTTTTGCTTACTTTTATACAACAAACAGGATGTTTAAATTTCCCTGTTTGTTATATAAAATACGAGAAAAATGCAAAAAATGTCCTGAAATAACCAGAAAATATTATGTAATTTTTCTGAATTTAAGAGAAATGCTTAGAAATTCAAGAAATTAACCGGAAAACAGCTAAACGAAAATTCCCTGAAATTAACAGAAAAATTCTGAAATGGAAAATCCTGAAATTAACGGAAAAATTCCGAAATGGAAGATCCTGAAATTCACGGAAAAATTCCGGCAACTTGCTGCCAGTAGTTTTTCCGTTAATTCACGGATTTTTTTTTACAGTGTGGTATCATGCTCCACATTACTGTTGGGTGGTCTATACACATTACCTATAACGAGATAGTTACCATTCACATTAGTCAACTTAACCCATACAGAGTCAATACCTTGAGTATCACACTTGAAGTTTAACTCTATGCAGCGCCTATAAGTCGCTTCTAACATACAACAACACCCCACCCCCTTTTTTGTTGAGTCTATCACGCCGGTAAAGATTGAAACCTTTAATAGTGAAAAAATCAGGTACATCATCAGTATTTGCCCAGCTTTCTGTAATACCAATAATGTCAAGATCCTCCATTGCAATGATTCCCCTCAACTCATCATCTTGTTTCTAATACTTCTAGCATTGCAATAGAAAACCTTCAATGTATTTTTTTCACACTTGCTCGAACTGTTGCCCCTGTGAATATTACTTCTACCTGAATTCCCCACTATGGCATTCACCCTGCCACTCCTCCTCGAAACATACCTAGTTTTTTGAAGCAAGACTGTTCATTTCTAGCCTGCTTACCTCGCTTACCCCTCTAGTGCTGAAGTACACTCTGTCCCTTGCCATACACTCTACTTCGCAACCCCGAAAAACAGTATCATCGCCTACCTTTCTCCTAGAAAACAGATATATTTTTCTGCTTTTCATTATATTTGTATTTAATTACATACATGTAAAATACTTTCCAAATGAAAATGAATAGGACTTTTAACTGCATTAATTGTTTTCAGGGTATCCAAATTAGACCATTCGTGTGTTCCGAATGCTTTTTACCATGCAACTGGTGCTTCGATAACAGTTCGAGCAATCAGAACTATTAAAAAGTTTGAAAAGGTACTTTCTTAATTTCTTATTCTAGATAATAGATCGAATAATATTATCTGAAATATAACTTAAGAAAAAAAAAGGCCAACCAGTTACCAATTGTAAATTTTTTATGTATTTAAAATGTATATGATCCAGAGAGAGAGACAAAGTGACACTTTTAAATCTGAGCACACTTTGCAATTTTATGGTGTGGGAAAAATTGCTGCTGTAAATTGCAACTATTATAGTCCTTCATATTACAACGCATGTTGGAAAGAACTTTCTTTCTCTACCCCCTCCTGTGGTTTTCCAGGAAACGGCGTAAATGGTGCCCTTTTCGTTTCCCACCCTACTTGGATTTGAAATACAGTTGCGATTAACCTCACTACAGCACAGCCTCAAACAAAGTAGGTTTACAGCAGCGATGTTAAAATCACGTCGTTGTCTGGAAAACCACACGAGGGGGTAGGGGAAGAAAGTTCTTTCCAAGTTTGCGTTGTAATCGAAAGGACTATAGTCTTGGCCACATTAAAAATGACACCTTTTTCGTTAAGTTGTTTATTAACGGAATGTTCACGTTTCATTAGGTGACAATAGGATACACTAATATGGTTCTGGCTCCTCTCAAACATGAGTTTACTACGAAGTTGAAGTTCAGGGAAAAGTGCTACTGCAGTGATTGTTCTCAAGTACCTGGAGTAAGTTTACTTTATGAAGTGTAAATGATATCTATGAACTTTAAATTACTTTTATATTTTATAATTTAAGGCCTTTTATGCAACTAGAGACTAAACTTAAACTTTTTTAAATGAATTGAAGTGTGTGTTTAATGCAAAATCACAGAAAGCGCGCATGAAGTAATTACCCAATGTGCTTTCGCATCGTTAATTTGCATAATTATCCGTGCACAAAATTAAGCTTAACGGAAGTATTTTTAATGCTCGATCCTTGTAACGTAAAATTTCTTGTAATAAAGAATTTAAGTATTTGTTCATTAAAATTAATTCTATGTATATAATTATGTACATATATATTTCTTTTCTATTCTTGCAACACTAAAATGTGGCAATTTTGCCATTATATTTTTTAATGAGTGAAAACTTTCCATAATTCTAACAGTTACCACAGGTCATTAAAATTTTTATTAAAAAAAAGCACTTTAAAAAGATGGGAAAAATATTAAAAATTCATAAACTTTGTTGCAGGAATCCAAATTGACCAAAATTTTAGATGCGTCCAAAGCTTTCGGAGTCTTGCAGGAAACGGAGAAGGCCTTGCAACTGTCTTCGATGCTGCCCATAAACTACCTTAGTTAGTAAATTTTTATTGCATACGATAGTACAAGATGTTATATGCAAAATTAAATAGTAAAAAGCAACTTATTTTATCTTTTAAGTTTTTTTACACATTCCTATTCAAAAGAATTTATTACACAAAAATTTAATTACTTCATCACACAAAATTGTTTTTTAGCTTCTGTGGGGCGCCAGGTTTGAAGGTAAAGAAAAAGCAGAGTTCATCAAATCGTTCTTTATTAAACGACTCAAACACCGTGAGCCGAACCAAAGCAATGTAAGACAAAACAAGAAAGACACAAATACAGATAACGATCACAGTTATATACTAGTCAGTCAATGCGTAACTTCACTTCAGTTCTCAGCTTCCATACCACGTTTATAACGTAAAAAGTGGAAGGTATTATAATTGAGCAGTCCGTCCGTCTGTCTGTCGCCCACTTTCACAGAATGAACCGTAAGTCTCACAAAGAAGTGGATTAAGTCATTTTAAAGCTTGGCTACATCCCAAATTTCATTAAAAATTTTTAATTAGAAGATTATTTAAAATTTAAATAACTACAAATTTAATCTGCATTGAAATAACATGCAAATTCCATTTTAGCTTCCACACTACGTTTATAACGTAAAAAGTGGAAGGTATTCGTTCAGTCCGTCTGTCTGTCACCCACTTTCACAGAACGAACCGTAAGTCTCATAAAGAAGTGGGATACGTCATTTTGATACATCCCAAATTTCATTTAAAAAATTAAATTAGTTTATTTAAAATTTAAATAACCAAAAATGTAATCTACATTGAAATAAACAGAGACATTACTTTTGAATGAGCTGTCCATTATTTAAAGTAGCTTTTAAAAAAACGTCCTCAACATCAAAAATCGTCAAGAGGAGAAAAGTTGCTACATATGGCAGTTTATCTCTATCGTTTCGTTAGAACTATGCCAATTGTCGCCAGACCTGAAAATCAGGTAATAGTAGGCTGGCAAACCGAAATGGTGGCTCACATCTATTTACAAGTCACGGGGGTTTGCCAAATACACTACGTGGATTTTAATGTGTTTCGCTGTGTTCCATATATTTGCTTTCATTCGTTTTATCTCTGTTAGATGCTTAATTTTTGTGTAGTTTATAAAATGTAAATATAAATTAAAGAGGAATCTGTGATACTTCACAGGTACGATTGTTTAGATAGGCATATTTATCGTAATTTTATTCCTAAAACCTATACTTTGAATAGGGTAAATTATTCTATAAGCTCTTTTAAAGTTCATTGACTATTTTCTTGATAAAAATATTTTGTAAAAATTCTAATTAGCCTTCTGTGCCGCATGCATTAATCAGATCCCCGATAAAATAACTATAAAAAGAATGTTTAGCTTTTTTAATAAAATAGCTGCAATAAGATGCCAAAAGTAGCAATCTATTCCATCGAAATAGCAATTCACTTTGGTTCTCCCCCCCCCCCTTTCCCAACTTCTTTTTCATACCACTAGATTGACGGCCTCATATGTTCAAGTCGTTGTGGAAAAACTCGCCGTGGTTGGGTGGCAGTCACGTGACAGCGACCTGACCATGAGGGGGTCGCTTTTAGGTTTGCCAATGCGCAGTCCATTCTATTTAATGTATCTGGAAACAACATGCAGATTTCATTTTTGTCAATATTTTCACTGTTGTTATTTCGTTAAACGAACGAGAAACTTTATTTAAAATAAAATTAAAACTTTTGGAAGAATATTTATTTATGTGACATGGGGCTTCACCCCTAGGCTCGCAAATGAGCAGATTGCTGCGCAATCTGACTCGGTTCGCAAGATCGCACCCTTGGATATTACTGCGCAATCTCACTGGCTCGCACTCTTGTATAGCTGCGCAATCCCCTAAGGCTCGCAGCGCTCGTAAAATTACTAAGTTTGTAATTTTGATGTGAACTAAAATATACCAAGTTAATTGTCAAGTGGTTTAACGAACCCAAAATTCATGCGTTGATGTAATACTACTTTTGAGCATGGAATGTAATATTTTCTTAGCGGAGAGTATGCCCTTGGCTTCCGCTCCCCGACCTAAGATCAACGTTATGGCCTATTAGCTGCCCAAAGGCAGGGGTGTCACCACATGTACCGGGGCTGATTAAGTGATACTGTTAGTTATATAAGCCCACCCACCACGACAAGGTCGTATCAAAAGGATAGAAAAATTTTTTAACTGTATAAGGAGGAAAATCCTTATACCACATAACAAAAACTTCCTAACAACTTAACAAAAAAAATTGTTTTAATAGAAACAAAAATATAAACAAAAGCTTGTTCAAATTGAATGATTAACACTGGAATAAACCAATGTAAATACAGGGTGTTCCAAAATTGACCGAAAATGGAAAGGATGCAATTCCGAAATATTTACCCGGCCCCTGCCATTAAAAAACGGCTAAATAATTCGCCGCACTTTCATCATGTATGGAAGCTTGCACATGTGCTACACCAGAATGTAGTACTTTTAGTTTGGATTGGTTGAATTTACATCTGATTCAAATTACAAGTTTAACAAGTTTTCAACACATATCTTTTTAGGAGGCTGTTCATTTTGATAGGTAGTTGCATTATTGTTACAAACTTGATGTTGACCATCTGTCGATACATACCAATTATTGTAATTTGCTTATTTATATTAATAAAAGGACAGAAAATTAGTAAACAGCACAAAGAAAGAGGGTTTGTATGGGTTAAAGGTGCATGTATGTGTAGTGGTTCTGCTATTGTTTTTGTATGGGTCGATCCTATAATAAGAGTAGACAATTCAAAAATGTGTACATGTCTTTGCTGCATATAAAATAGCCAACAAACGTAAATAAAGGATTGGGAAAATTATGGGTTTACTTATACTACGATATTTTCCACATATCCGCCATCAGCAGCAATAACGTGACGCAGTCTTAGAGCAAAATTACCAGCCGCCTGTTTGAAAATTTCTGGTGAGATGGTATCACATGTAGCAGAGATGTACTGCTTTAGTTCCTCAATTGTTTCGGGATTGCGACGGTACACTTGATCTTTTAAATATCCCTACAGAAAGAAATGACAGGGGGTCAAGTCTGGCGAAAAAGGAGGACAATCCATACCACTTCCTGTATGTGTGGGATAGTCCAACGCAATCACACGGTCATTGAAATGTTCGCTCAAGAAATTAAACACGTCGGCCGTGTGATGGGGTCGGGTACCGTCTTGCATGAACCACGAGGTGCTTGAAGCGTCATCTAAGGCATTTTGAACTGCCACAAATTCACGAAGAATATCCAGGTAGCGGAGGGCAGTAATAGTTCCGGTTCTGAAAAATGGGCCAATGAGTCCTTTGAAAGAAATGGCGGCCCAAACTATTACTTTTGGTGGATGCAGAGACGATGGAACTGCAACATGGGGGTTTTCTGTTCCCCATATGCGCCAGTTCTGTTTATTAACGTAGCCATCCAGCTGCAAGTAGGATTCATCCGAATGCCCGAAAACCAAATGTTGTCTACATTTATATCATCAATCATTTGCACCATGTCGTTGGCGAATATCGCCCGTGAATTAGTTGAAGCAGCGGTGAGAGGTTGCCGATTTTGAATTTTGTATGGAAACACGTGTAAGCTCTGGCGCAGGAGACGATACGTCCACATCAATGGCTTGATATGAGCCGTAGCTGCAACAAGGCGAACGAATACACAAGGCTGCTTTTGTATTACACTTTCCACCAGCTGAGCAGCTGGCATCGGTTGTTGTCGAACGTGGTCTCCCGACATTTCCAGGTTTCTCATCATTCACGTTCCCAGTTCGTTGAAATTTCGCAAACAGTTCCGTTATTGTATCGGTTTTTGGTCCTTTGGTAACATTAAACTTCTGTTGGAAACTTGGTCTTATTGCAGGAACGTTGTGTTCTAGGCGGAGAAATTCCAATGCCAGAAAAATCCTCTCTTCTAAAGAACAAAAACCATATCTTCACAGCAAGCTGATGGCGATTGGTGAACAGCACACGCTTTCAGCAGAAAGGCGACTTACAGAATGGTGATATCACAGTCTGCGTTATTTTATTAATCTCTCAAATCACCTACAGATACAGTTATACAAATACATGTATATATGTTGTGTTGTTAAAAATTTCAACAAATTTCAAAAACCTGTCCACCAGAAAGCTGACTGTTGTCCAGTCCCAACACATACACATTTCGAGAAACTGTACATTTCCATCGCAAAACGTTTAGTGTTTATTGAATTTTCAAATATCTTTGTTCAGATTTGAAACCCGTCAAATCATTTAAATTGAAATCCAAACACAAAAATTCCATTTTAGTAGTTACTAATCATTTTTAATAATTTTAGAAACTATGATGTAACAGCGTCTGCAAACTGTAAAATTACTAGACGATATGTCAATTCAAAAAAACCAAACTCAAAACCAATGCATCCCTTCGTCAAAGCCTTCTTGTGCTGCCCTAGTTTAAGGATGCAACCACGAATGCGTGACCAATTGGCTGTGTACTAGTTTTTGGAGGGGTTGTGTAAATATTTCGGAATGGCATCCTTTCCATTTCCGGTTAATTTTGAAACACCCTGTACTATTAAAACGGCCCGTCCGTGGCCGAGTGGT
This sequence comes from Oedothorax gibbosus, assembly GCA_019343175.1. Taxonomy (NCBI): domain Eukaryota; kingdom Metazoa; phylum Arthropoda; class Arachnida; order Araneae; family Linyphiidae; genus Oedothorax; species Oedothorax gibbosus. The sequence goes on along the minus strand of JAFNEN010001411.1, from coordinate 22,802 downwards.
TAAGGCATCAGCCTAGAGGTTCAACCTTCTCAGGAGTGCGGGGGTTCGAATCCCACTTACTGCCAGTCATCCTATAAATCGGATCTGTGCTGGAAATAGTAGAAAATCCTCATCACGGATGGGCCCGAGTACACAGGGACAGACGTGCTCGTTAAATCTGTGGAGTCCAAAGTCCCGACGGCGTTAGCGTACGATGTCGCTCGAAGTTCCGTTGGGTGCCCGCTCAGGTGTCGACCTCGTCACTTGACCAGGGTTCTAAAATACGAGGCGTTATTGGCTGTGTTAAAGCTCCTGAAGGAGGCTAGAAATAGGCAGCCGGAAACGATTACCTTACTATTAAAACTTAAATTGTAGGGGAGAGTGGGGGCTAATGGGACAAGGGGCAAATTGCTGATAAAAATTTCTTTTTTATAATTGCGTGAAAAAAATCCGATTTTTACACTATCATTTTAATATCAGACGCGTGCGAAAAGTTATATTTTTTAGAAACAGTGATAAAAAAGTTTTTTTTTTTCACCCAAAAGCAGTGAAAAAAAGTACTTTTTTTCACTCTTTTCATAAGAAGCTAACATTTCAAGTAAAATTTCTATTTCATAATATTCATAAAATCCAGAAATTTATTTATCTGCTTTCATTATAAATATTATGCACGTGAATGTTATTATTTTTTTTATTTTTGAATCAGTATCCATTTTCAAATGTTTGACTTTTAACTAAAAAATAAGTTTGCCTTTTGTAGTTCCAGAGATTTATCGATGCCGATCTTCTTTACGTAAAAAAATAGCACGAAAAATTATTTTTGAACCAATGATATTTGATTTTTTTCACGTAATTATAAAAAATAGTGTATGAAACACGTGTGAAAAGTAAACTTTTTAAAACACGTGTCATTATTTCACTCGCTCGTACACCCCTCGCTCGTGAAATAAAATCCACTAGTTTTAAAAAGTATTACTTTTCACACTTGTTGCATAAATAACTATTTTTACAAAAATTTCTGCCCTACAACATTATAACAGTTCGACTTCACATTTTAGCACCCAAAGATTGGCCATTAAAAGCATGTGTTGAAGTGGAGAGAAGAATTGTTGTTTTGTAGAATCCAAAAATAGTTAAAAGTGTATTTTTTTTCACTTTTAAAGCAATAAATAAAAGCATTCTGTAAAGTAAACTATAGTTTTAGGTGGATGACATATCATAGAATAAGATATTATATGTCAAATACTGTGGTTAAAAAAAAGTGCTTCTGTGTTGGATCATTTATAAAAAGCAACACTGTGGGGTCTAATGGGACAGAAACTGCGTGGTCAAATGGGACACGAATATACCTAGCATTGTATGCTTTTCTTGGAGAATCTATATAAGTCTCTAATATCTTATTCAATCAAGTTGCCAAAAACTTTTTTAAACTAATTTTAAACTTTAGAACTTTTTTCGTTGTATAATAATTGAAAGTTCAAGCAGCTTTATTGATGGCACATTTTTCCACCTAGAGAGAGAATTAGAATTCATTGGAGATAGAGAATTCATTGGAGATAGAAATATAATTGTAAAAATTGTAAAGTTTTTGTAAAACATTGAAGAAAATTTATCCTGGTTTGTTGATGTATGCATTGGAGCCACAGGTAATAAAACGAAATGCTAAAGGTGTCTTGTGAAATTTAGGTGTAATAGTAATATATGGAATTTTAATGTACGAGTTATTAATTTTAAAGAATTTATTAAAGACAATATTTTTTTTGCAAATACTGGAGTGATTTAGTTTGATAAATGTGTAGGTAGATGAATTAATGAGTTCATTGTCAAGTAGCGACAAGTAAAATTTCTTGCAGACGAATGCATAATTATTGGATGCCTTATCAACAAGAGTGATGATAAAATTGTTTTGAATTGTCTTAATAGCAGAGTTTAATTGTATGGGATTATAATCACTAAATTGAAAGTTTTGAAAATTTCTATCAATGAAAAGAGTACATTGCTTATATAAATAACATTTCCAGGAAGTGAAGGACACTAAAGGTATATTGTAGTGGTAAGAAATTTTAAGAATGAAGTTGTCAATATTGTTGAGAAAAGAAAATTTATATTTATGGATTTTGTTGAAGAATCTAGGTCATATTTCGTGCCTTTGGCATCTACTTCATAAGAGTCGGTTTTAGAGCAAAATTTATTGTAGTTAAAAAACAGATATGAAAAAAGGAGTGGTGTATTTGAAAGCCTTAATAATATTTAAGTTATCAATGGGAAAGAGATTATGGAGTTTGTTGATAATATTATTGAATTTGAATTGATCATAGAAGAGATGAGGGAAGTCGAAAGGGAAAAAACTTTTGTCTTCAGTAGAGGCATATTCATATTGGAGTTTTTTTATATTGATCAAATCATTAAAGAGAATTTGAAATGATATTTTGAAGGAGAACGTTTCAGAGAATTTAAGACAATGAACACATTTCTTTTACTGAGTGAAAAGATGAAATTTTTGACATATTTAAAGTTAAAGTCAGTCATAAATTTAGCTTCTAAAGTTTCTATTGTAGTTTTTGTAGGTTAGTGATATCAGGTTGTTTAATTTTATGACCACAAGGTTTACCACTTGAAGTTTTGGAAGTGGGAACCAATGAGAAACCGTTTTCCGATTGCCAACTACTCGCCAAGCAGACCCCCCCCAATACGGACAGGTTCCTAGTCGAGAGATGACAGGGTTTTTCCCCATAGACTCTTCATCTATCTTGTTCTAAAATGTGGCTTGATACCGCAGATCCGACTGTGACCCGTGGATATCTGAAAAATCTTCTCAAGAGGCAAGATGGAGCTCTTGGCAGGACCCACTTGCATCGCATGCAGACGTTGGCGAAATTGTACTCCCCGGAACAGCCAGAGTTGTCGAAAGAAGAAATGAGGGCAGGAATTGTGGAGCTCACCGAATCTATGAAGTGAGCACATATGCAAAACAATCTCTACTACTATCTGTTTGAAGAAACTACAAACGTTTGCTTTGATAGTAGAAAAAACATACAGGTAAAGGAGGGTATGTTTGCTTTTTGACGTTTTAAAAAAAACACGCAGTAACTCCCGCAGTTGTTACTTATGGTAGACATTTAGGAAAAACTATTCGCTTTTTTTCTTTGGAATTTTTAATTTACCAAATTTAATTTGTGTTACTTTAACCCGTTCGGTCCAATGACAATTTGGCATCATCATTTAGAAAAAAAATTTCTGATCGTCTATAGCCATTTATGATATCAAAAAGCACATCATTCGATTCTTCAAACTTTTTCTATTAGAAAATATTTTTTTTAAATTCAATAGATATCACGCCCTATTATTAATTTTAAAATTATGATCAGAAACATGATGATGCCAAATGGCATCACTGGGACTGAAAGGGTTTAAATTTAATTAGAAACTTAGCATTACTGTTTCGACATGGAAGACATGATGGAATATGATTTTAACCAGGGAAGTGTGGGGAGACTATCATCCGGAATGGCTATGTATTACAGGTGGCTTGTAGATCTCAATCGGGAACTCGGCAATGAAAAAGAAGCAGGCAATACTATTTTAAGGTAAATCTTAGTTTATAAACTCTAAACACAGAAATGTGTTTTTAACTTTTGCTGAAATGACAATTTGATCTATTTAAAGGCATTCGTTTGCGAAATTAATTTTTGTTTAGGTATATAAGGTCTCAAAAATAGTAATATAGGTTCTTTTAAGTCCTATAACTGTCATTACATTTTGAAATTCAATATGGAAATGCAAAAAATTAATGAAAAGTGAGCAATTTAAATATATATATATTTTTCGTGATTTTTAGATCGTGATCGTATTTACCCAGTTCAAAATTGTATGCTATTCTAGAAAATGATTAGAGGAGATCTCCGCCCCGTTGCTTTTCTAATTTTTTTTTTGTATATTTAAGTTTTCAAATTATACTTCCATTTATAATTATACAAATTTCTACTGGTATAGTGAGGTTTAATTTTTATAATATTGGAAATAATATATTATAAACAATTTCTATTTGTCGTTTTGTCGCCTTGCTATTTAAAAAAAATAACTGTCAACAGTAAAATATATCAACAAACTCGTGCATCTTGTCTGACTCCATCGGACAAGGAGAAAAAGCAACAACAACAGCAAAAAAATATTTATTTAAAAAAAAAAAAAAAGTCGTTAATCCCTTAACGATCCGATAATTTTCAAGAAAACGGTCATAATAGTGCCAGTTTCGTTATTATTGGCACGTTGCAACGAACACCCCACCAATTTACGTTTCTATTCATGGATTCAAGCTATTTTTGATCGCAATCGATTCAAGATTGTTTGTCGCGTCACTCCTGTAAATATCACGGGAACGAGCAAGAAGGAGTTAAAAAAAATTCAATGAGGTTGTTTCAGATGATAAAATGCTCCTGTTTGCATTTTTGCTTGTTTTTCGATTTTATTGGTTTTTTCGATTTCATTCTCAAAATGGGCGTTTTGTATCGTCTTCCGTTCCTTTTTAAAAGTTCTTTACGTGCAACTTGTTTTTATTCCCCTGCTATTTGTTAAACTTTATTGGTTTGAATTCAATTAAATGTAAAGTATGCAAAGCATTACCAAAACGACAATGTTGTTTGAAGACTTCGGTTTCGTTCACATTTAGCCTTTCGCGGAGAATTTAAGCAAAATTGTGGGGCAACCTGATTTTCGAACAGAAAAAAGCTCAAGTTCTACTGAAAGAAAAGTTTATGCACAACATTCATTTCATTAAGGTTAGGAAAAATTTAGAAATAAAAAAATAGAAAGTAAAATATTCTTAGAAAACTCATTTTCGCGAATACCGAAACAAAAGTAATTCCAGAAAATTGAAAACAAAACCCGCTGGACCTGTTGCCACTCATGACACGTGAAACAAAACCCAAAGCATTTTTGCGAAAGAAATTAATGTGTATATTTTTTAAACAATCAATTTTTAAACATTTTCTAAAAATATTTTTAGCTTTGGCGTTTGGAATCTTTATTTATGGAGCCTTTTTTATTGAAACCGGGGGAAGGGCTTTATCGGAGGACCATTTCCGTTATTTCATGGGAAAAAAACTAGCAGGAATAAATTTTATAAAACGATAATATACTTAACCTAGAAAAGTTTTTGTTATAAATACCTTAATTACACTTTTCTTAAAAAAATTGATTGATTCCGTATGTATCTAAATAAAGACAAGCAGGGGAAGGTGTTTAAATCTTAACTAATGTAAAATTAGCAAAAAATTATATTTGGATTATTTTTTAAATGCCAACTTATTTTTGATTTTGTTTTTATGAAAAAACAGATGTTTGAATAAATAAACTATTGTCTATATGTGTTCCAGGTTTTTTTTGATTTTCTTATTATTCAAAATTTTAGCTTTTTTTGTGCGGATTTTGTAAATTAGGATATCAGATATTCGTCCCCAGTTGTATTTGAAGTATGTAAAAAATAAATTTTAAAAATAGTCAGTACTTTGATCCCGTATATAATAGCCCATTTAATATGAAATTAAGGCATTTCCAATAAATTTAAGTTTTAAAAATAATGAGCCGCTGGACTGCGGGTCTCTAAAAAGTGCCTCAGTGTTAAAAAATGAAGAAAAAAAATTTTCTAAGCCACATTTCCCCGGGTTGTGTTGAATATTTTTAAAAAACTAGTTTTTATGGGGATAAAATGCAGCTAGCTTATAGGTCCCGGAAAATTTCTCACTTTTCGAAATGGGTTCGAATGGTTTTTTTTAAAGGGTTTCAATAAATAATGTTACACAAAATATTCAAAGCATTTTTTTAATGAATTATAGGACCTGTAAGTATCTACTTATCATTAAAAAAAAAACTTTATAAAAATGTTTAATACAGCCGGAGAAGTGGGGGGGCCTAGAAAATAATTACAGTCGAACCCCGTTAACACGAACTCGGGGGAGCCTGAAACATTTCGTTGTTAACCGGGAAATTAAAAAACTTGGGATGTTTGTTTTTCTTTTCGAGTGGGGGCATATGGAGTGGATTTACTGGAATCCGCAAAATACAGCTGGCAAAGAAAATTGAGTTGTCTTGCTTAAAGTTTTAAATTACATGGAGGCTTTCAGGCGGCTTCAATAGTTTTATCCGCAAGCATTTCCCTTCATTCGTAGCTCCAGTTGGGGCCACTTTTTTTCCCTGTAACTAAAATCTGGGCCAAGTTTGGTTTCGTGATAACTTTTATTACCGTAATACAATTTTTGTGTATTTTAAGCAGTAATAATACTTTGACTTTCTCTCTATATTTAAAAAAGTAAGCTCTTTTAAAACGTCCGGAGCAATAACAAGATGGGAAATATTCATCTTAGAAAATTTCCCTTCTTTTTCTGGAATGTGGGTCCCCTTGTTTTCTCGGGAGAATTTTATTTTTTTTTCAAATTTCCAATTAGTTTTTTAATTCGAAATTTAAATAAATCAAACGGGAAAAAAGTGGTATTTCTGCAAACACAGGGAGAACAAAAAAAGGGGACGCACCTTCTGCCCCAAAATGGGGGTTTTGGGGGTTTTTGTTTTTTTTAAAAAAAATTTTTCTCTCGCTCTTTTCCTTTAAAAAAAAAAATTCTTTAACCCGTTCTTTTACAAATTTTTTTACACGGGAAAAATTTAGGAAATATAAAAAAAAAAATAAAATAAGTAAAATAAAAAATCCGAGGAAAAATTTAATTTTTTAAAAATAGGGGGCCCGCCCCCTGCTCGCTATCGTCCCCCAAAAACCCCCAAAGAAAATTTTAAAATGTTTTTTTAAAAGAAAGAAAAGAGAGAAAAATGTTCTTTAAAAAAAAACTAACAAAATCAAAATTTTTTTATCTTTTTTTGTGGCCTTTTTTTTCAAAAAGGAATTTTTTTGGGGGGGGGGCGATTTTTTGAATTTTTATTAAAAAAAAAAATTGGAAAAAATTTAAAAAAAAAAAAAAAAAGGGGTTTGAAGCTTAAGGGAGATCCCCCCCCAAAAAAAAATTTTTGGGTTTGGGGCAAACTTTTTATCATGTTATGGCCCCGGGGGCATTTTTAAATCCTATATTAAAAGAGAAAACGAGTAGAGAGAAAAAAAGTTGGTCGTTATAACCCCCCAAATTTAAATGGAAAAGTTTGGAGTTTGAGCTAGATTTTAACATTTTCTATTAAAAAAAAATGAACAAATTTTTAGGTCTTAAAAAAAAAATGACCGGGGTATTCCCAAAAAAGAAAACGTAAAAGGTGGCCCGGGGGAATTTTTTTTAAAATCCCAAATTTTGGAAAAACCATCCAGAAAATTTTTTAAAAACTTTTAATTTTTTTAAAAAGGGTTTAAATATTTTAATATTGTCGGGAAAAATTGGAATTTTTTCAAAGAAAAAAGGGATGTGTGTGTAAAAGGGTTTTTTAAATGTTTTTTTTTTTTTTACTTCTTACAATTAAAAAAAATTCGATCATTGAAAGAATTTTAAAATTTAAGTATTGTTTTTTTTTGTAAAATCTCTATTTTGTTATTTATCAAAAAAGGGAAAAAACCAAAAAGTATTAGAACATTCGTTGGACAAAAAAAAATTTGGGATTTTTTTTTTTCTTTCCCCCCTTTTTTTTTTTTTACAATAGTTTTTCACAAAAATACTTTTGGGGCCTAGAAAATCGAAGGAAAAAAACCAAAACAACATGATACAATTTTTTTTTTGGACTTATTATAGTTACTATACCAAAAAAAAATTTTTGTTTTTTTTATTTATATTTTTTTTTTGACGACTTAATGGGGAAAGGTTTTCCAAGACCGTTTTTTAAAAATTGGGAAATTAAGAGTGGCTATTTTTTGTTACTATTGGGGGAACCCCAAACCATTCATGTCCCAAAAACACGGAAAAAAAAGTTTAGTATCAGTTAGACAACACTTTCATTAAAAAACAACACTTTTTATTATTTTTTTTTTCAATTAATTTTAATTACCTTAAAATTATAAAATTATTAAAAGGGAAAGCAATTAAGGGGATTAAACTTTTTGATTACTTTGGTCCCTTTTAAAATTTTCCTTTTAAAAAAAGGGCGTTTCTAAAATTTTTCTTAAAAGATTTTTTTGAAGAAAAAAATAGATGGAAATAAAAAAAAGTATTCCTTTTTTAAAATTCGATTATTAAAAGAAACAGGTAAAAAGTAACAGGAAGTATCTTTTTACATTTTTTTTGCGTACTTTTTTATATTCTAAAAATCCCAAATGGGGGGGCTTACTGAAAATAATTTTTTAGGATAAAAGGAGGGTTTTTGGTTTAGATCTTAAATTTTTCTAGAAACTGCGAAATGTCTTTTAATTCAAAATCTTATAATCCAGGCGAGAAATTTTAGGGAAAAAAAACCTTTATTAGAGTTTTAAAACAATTTGGGGAAAAAATTTTTGCTGGTTGTTTTGCCAAGTAATTTTTATTAAAAAAAATAAACTTAAAAATTTTTAAATTTTTTTTTGATTTAACCGATTTTTTTTATTTTTTTAAATTTAATATGCTTTTTTATGTTTAAAAAAATTTTTTTGATTTTTAGAAAAAAATTCAAATGCCCCCAGAATTTATCCTTATACGATTTTAAAAAAACCCCAAGCAACTAATGAATCCGTATCATATTTAAAAAACGATTTTAAAATTTTTACAAAATACGTTTTTGAAATTTTTTTAAAAACCCTAGGTTTTTAAACTCGCCTTTTTTTTTCCCAAAAAAGTAGAGGGGGAAAAGGGGGTTTTTTCCCCTTTTCTTATACTATTTTTCTAATAGAATAAAAGGGTTTTTAAAAGTATGGGGATGAAAAAATGGGGAAAAACCCAAAAAAAGGGGGGTTTGGGTTTTTTTTTTTCTTGAAGGATCTGCGGGTTAAATAAAAATTGGAAATTTTGAGCTTTTGGCCGCCTACTGAAATGGTGGGGACCAGAGTATGCATTTGCAGTACGTTTAGTTTTTTTAAACTATCTGCTATAAAAATGTGCAAAAAATTTCCGTTTTTTTTTATATTTTTTGTTCAAAAAAAAAACGAAAAAATTTTAAAAATCCATTTTTAAAAAAGTAATGATGTTTTTGAAAATTAAAATTCATTTTTGAAATAACCTTAGAGGTAATTTTTTCCTTTAAGTGTTTCAAAAATTTTTGAAAATTTGCAGTTACCCCCCCTAATTTTAAATGTTTTTTGGTTTACTAAAAAAGGAGAAACGAAAACCCCTCTTTATTTTTTCGTGATACTTAAGAGAGAATAAAGGGGGTATCGCGGGTCTCGAAACCAAAGGCGGTTAATTCCTTTTTTTCGGTATACGGCGACTTTTTTTTCTCGCCAATCTTTGGCGAGAAAACATCGCTGTGGACGCTGATCGACGTGCTACTCGGAAACGCCGGTGAAGTGATGACGTCACGTCATGGCTCGAGGCTAAAATGGGGTTTTTTTAAAAAAAATTTTTAAAAGCATGGTTTTTATTTGTTTTCAGCAAGCTGAAGGCGAAACTTTTGTTATTTTTTTTTTCGTTTCCCCGAAAAAAAAGATTCTAAAAAATGATAATTAATGAATATTTAGCGCAATACTTTTCTCTTCTTTCATAATGTTTTGAAATTTTTTTTGATGAATATTTTGGTTTTTAAATATAATTTAAAGGGGCATGCTAAGGTGTTCATGTCAAATGTTTTTTTTTTAATATCATTTTTTTTTCTTTAAACCCAAAAAAAAGTATTGAAGAATTACGTTTGCATTAACTTTAGGCGCTTTTTTTCTTTTTTTTTTTATGTTTTGACTTGCCCTAGAAATAAAAAGGAATGGTTTTTTTATAGTTTTTTTTTTCATTAATTTTAATTTTCTTTTTTGTACTTAAATTTTTTATAAATCAATTTTTTTTTTTTTTTCATAAAAATTTTTGATCATACTTGCTTCAATGTTATTGATCACCAATTCTTTAAAAAAAAAATTTAATATTTAAAATTTTTTAAAAAAATTATTTATAATTAATTGTTTTTTTTTTCCAATTTTAAGCTTTTAATTTTTTTTTACAAAATAAAACACTAAAAAATTACAATCATTTTTTTTTAAAAATTTAACAATTTGTTCAAAAAAATAATAAAAATTTAAAGTAAAACACTGTATATAAAAAAAAAAAAATTAAAAAAAAAAATAATTTTAATTTTTAAAAACTTTTAAAATTTTAAAATTTTTATTTAAAAACTATTTTTAAAAAAAGAATTTTTTAAGAAAAATATTTTTTTAAAAGAGTTTTTAATGAAAAACCATTTTAATTTTAAATAAATTTTATTGAAAAATACCCCAAAATTTTTGTAAAATGTGCCTTTGGGGCCAGGGGGGGGAAAAAACAATTTTTTCCAATTTTCAAAGTTCCCCCTTTTTTGAGAAATGCCGGGAAAAGTTGCCCCCAGGCCCAATTCCCCTGACCATTTAAGAGAAACCCATGGGTTTTCTGGTCCCCACCCTTTTAAATTTTTTTGGGGGTTCCCCCAATCTTCCAGTGTTCCAAAAGTTTTTTAGAAATTTTACTCCTTTACCTGCCCCGAGCCCCGGAAAAAACCCCATTAAATTTAAAAAATTAAGGATTGATTTTTAACCCCTTTTTTGCAAAACCAAACAAATTATTCACTTTTTCAAAAAAAACCCCCCCGAAATTTTTTTTAAAAATTTTTTCCACTTTAAATTTTTTTTAAAGCACCAAACCCTTAAATTTTTCCAAAAACTAGTAGGAACCAAAAAATTTTAAAACGAAACAACCTTTTCAAAAAATTTTTTTTAAAAAGCGAAAAAAATACTAAAAAAAATTAAAAAATTTGTATTGGTATAGTTAAAACCCCGAAGATTTTTCCCCTTTTTATACATGATCTGTTGTACCTAAAAATGTGCTTTCCAGCAGGGGGAGCAACAATTAAAAATATAATAAACAGGAAATATAACCTTAATAAAATAGTTATAATTAAACAAACTAGCAACACCCCAAACGTTTTGGAATCTTAAATGTAAAAAATAATTTTTTCAAAAATTTAAAACCTTTTTTTTAAATATTTGAAATTTTAAAAACACTGTTTAAATATAAAATTTTCTTGCAATCAAGAATTATTGTTATTAGAGATTTTAAAAAAAAATCAATTTTTCCCTGAAAAGGGAAAAATGCAAATGCATCAGATCTCTAAGAGGCTTCTTTTCACAAAGTTTTAATATGCTATATTGCTTAGAGAGGATATTATTAAATTACACAAAAGTTTAATTCTAGACAAAATTTTTTTCATTAGAAAAGGCGATTTTTTTTTTTGGGGGGGGGGGGGGGGGGGTGAGGAAATATTAATTTTTTCACATTGTTCATAAAAAAATATTTTTTGGTTTATGTTTCTTTAAATTTCTGAAAATAATTTCCAAATTTTTACCCTATTATAAAGTATTTAAATACAATAGGGAAAAAAAAATCCCAAGAAACAATAAATTAAAATACCCAAGTATTTTGGGTATTTAGTTATAAAAATACACAAGTACTTTATCACTATAATTGTACTATAATTTCACTATAAGTAAGATTAAAATATAATATTGGGAACTTACCAAGCATCAATCCGCCAATCCCCTTCCACTGGATACCCCTTTATACTGAAGACTTCACCTGCTTTATCCGCCATACTCGATCCTCCGAAAGATTACAAGCCCTTTTAAATACAACACTCTTCTAGTACCTACTTATATGATTTACTAAAAAACGGTGTGAACGTACCTGTATTCGTCCCCCCACTCGGATTTAGGCTGGGTGTAGATAGTTAAAATCAAAATAATTTAAGGACACCAATTCTAATATGGGTCTTGGTTAGGTTAGTTTGAATTGTCGTTGCATTTGAGCTACACGAGGGCTATTGCGACTGGCGTCGTAATTTAGAACCACAGTCAAGTGACGAGCGGACACCCGTGATGCCTGGACCCGAACCTAGGACCTTCTGCAAGCAAAGCGAATCGATTGGTTTTTCTAGCTCAATATAGGTCTTGGTAAAATAAATTACTTAACTTCAAAATTTGATCGAAAGAATTAAAAAAAAATCGTAATTTTTAGTGCGATCATGCATGTCATATTCACCCTATATTGAATACTTACTATAATTAAAAGAAATTTATACAAAAAATGGTTAAGTGTACTTTTGTTGGTTTTCAATTTTCATTTGTCTGCGAAACATAATTTTAATGCGTGTTAAGCTCATTATAAGTATAAAAATAAAAGTTTTCAACGCGAATATTTAAGTTTTATCATATATAACAAGCAAATCATCAACTGTTTGGAAGTCAGAGGCTAAACTCATTCGGTGGTTTACATAAGAACTTAACGCGCTTTATAAAAGCCCGTGCGGGAGAGACGCAAATGAATGCCTTTGAATCTTATCAAAATCGTCTGATAAGGTCAGCAGCCTAAATAAAAGAATCTGATACTAAATCTTCCACCCTTTCTGGTTTTGATAGTCCACAAAAATTAAGCTAAACAAATCGTATTAGTAGTATTTTAAGCAACAGACCAAAACACTTAAAAAAAGATAAATTATTAAATTTACTTACCATAGTTGCTTGATCGCCGGTTTCTCACATTCACGTGGTAGAAACTCTGCGGGTAATTCATCGTTTCCGGTTGTCTATTTCTAGCCATCCTTTTTGGAGCTTTAACACAGACAATTTCGATTCGGAATTTAGAACCCTGGTCAAGTGACGAAGTTAACACCTGATCGGGCACACAACGCAACTTAAAGAAACTCTGTTATTTCAATGTTTTCATTTATAAAGTTCGCGATTAAAAGTTAATGGATTCGACAAAATCTTTATCGATTTTGAAAGTATAAAGATTATATATTCTTAATAAATGTATTCCACGCTACATTTCAGAAACCTTTTAAATTATTGAGTTTAAATTAATAGAAAACTTCGTTCTACTCATCACAGGGTTTGTCACTAGATTTTTTTTGGTTTGGTTAAAATAATCTATAAATTTTAAAATTTATTAACTTCATGATCGAACCGACACCGGCCCAATCTCTACAAACGACCACTTTTAATTGATCGCCTGACGCCGTCAGGCCGATCTCGTAAACCGACGCTTAAAATACCAACAAATCGACTGATTGGCAGACGACTTCAGCCCCATCGCTATCCGATCTCACAAATCGACCGGTTTTTGTAGACGTCGGAGTGACAAGTTGGCGCGACGTCTTCCCGATCTTCGTAACAAAACTTCCACTCATTTGCCGATGAAATCGATAATTGGCCAACCATTCACCGATTAGGCTTGCTGTCTGGGATAGAAGTCATTTTCAGACAAACACAAGCCGCTCAATGAAAAGCAACACACTACTTCAACTCAATTTTGTTTGTTTATGCCCAAGTAGACATGTTGTGACATTTCGCTTTATTTTTTATTTTTTTCGTAAAAGTGCCGATATTTTTGATAAGTAAGTATAATTCACCAGTTGTGAACACAGTCACCACCTCTTTGTCCAACCCTAAATTTACAGCTGGAGTAATGAATGTGACCATAGACACTCCGTTTGTGGGGGGACAGTCCCGCTTTTTGTCTCATTGTGAGGCGGACCGTATGTCCCGCCAAAACGATCCGCTTTTTTGTTACAGTCCTTTCAAAGTCCCGAAAAAACCGGGAAATTTATAAATAATATATATTTTACAACAATTTAGAGAATAACTCTTCGTTAAAATGACTTTAAAATTATTATTAGTCATTTAAGTTTATGTATGATTACTCACGGTAATAGTCGCTACCTGCTTTTTATTAGTATTGCCTTCTTAATTAATTGTTGGAAATTTGGGGGGAGGGATGTTATATGTGAGTCAGTGAGATGCTTGGGGTTAAAGGGAGTGTATAACCTGAATTTCGGTTTCGAAAATCTGGTCACATTTGGCATTATGGTGGAGATAAGTTTTTCGGACCATATTTTGGAAAACGCTCTACTAATTTTTTTTTTGTAAATGATTCCGACGATAGAGTTTAGGCAAAAAAAATATGATTATCACAGCAACAATAATCTCCACTAATTGAAATTTAATTAAATAAAAGTTAAAAGTATATGTGTTGTATAACACGTGGCAGTCCACTCAGCCGAATGAAACTCAGCCGAAACCGCAAAAAGTAGCCAACTTGGTGAAAAAGTGTGGTTGGGCTTGGCGAAGAGATCCCCTTCTGCTGATAAGGGTTGTGGTTGCTTTCTCCTACGAAAGCGTTGGCGATAAGAATTCAACCGAAAGGTGCTTGCAAAGCCAAATCGGAGCCGAAAGTTGTACAATTGGTGAATGCCCCTGCTCATGATGTGATGCGAATACAATGCGATCCCCGTGCAGACAGGAGTCATAAAAAAGGCCCCCACGTTCTAAGAACTCAGACGGGTCCTGTTTCAGGCGACAAAAAAAACCAAAATAACAGGCTTTTTAAAGGATGGACTTTGATGGTTTGAATTTTTGAATTTGTTCTCAATGTCTCCACCTATCTCAGTAAAAGAAATTTCCCAAAATAAGTTTAAATATAAAGCTATATTGAAGGATCAATATTAACATTTTTTTTATTAATTTATAATTTACATTTAGAAAAAAAAATGAATGCAAGAAGAAATTGTTATACTATTTTATTTCCGATTGAAAAATATATTACAAATAATTTTCAATTTTAAGTTGGTTTCTTACTTCCGTACGTTAATTATTATTTAAAATATCTTATAATTGGCCGCTGTTTACAATGATAATGAAATTGTTTTGTCATAACAACTGTGCTTTGTTCAACTTTTTCAGTCCTCAAAATTCTTTTATTTGCTGTAAAAGACAAACTCTCAAAATTAATGTTCATTTTGGGTGGAGCATAAAAAGTTGATGAGGGCATTTTTAATATTTTAAACAATTGTGTCTAAACAGATTTTGAATCATAATTTAAATATATTAAGTTCATATGCAATATTTCATTTATTGAAAGCGCCACGCCAGCGTGAAGCGCTGTTTAAGGCATCATGGCCCGTCGATACCTTCGCAGTTCTGTATCCGTTTTAGTCTTTTTATTAAGGGCCCCGTTTTGGAAAATAAAACGCCGTGTATTTGACTGGTGCACGTTAAAATCTGTTGACGTTCAAAGTTCTGACACCATGAGACGTCTCTATAAGTTTTGCGTGGAGTCTGCGCACTGTCCCCCGGGTGCGGGTTCAATTCCCGCCTTCGCCCTGGGTGAATTTTCTTTCTTGTCAGAAAAAATTCTGTCTGTCTTACTTGACGAATTTTTATAAGCGGGCTCTGATAAAACAAAACGGAAATGGCATGTACAAAACCAACCTATATATAGTTTTAGAAGTTTTTATACGTGACGAACGACAATTGGGTTTGGGCGAATTTAAAACGTGCACAAAAACTACAAGAGGACTATTGGCCCGGACCCAAATTTTTAATAGGGTCAAGTGACGAGGCCGAAACCCGAACTGGCACTTAGGTAGCCGTATCGCGACTTTTACGCGGGTCAGAATTGGGGACTACGGCAGATTTAACGTGAACCATTTTCTCATTACACGGCGTAATTTAATAGATTTTTTTGCCAAAAAAAATTTACTTGACCTTCAAACACATTCTAATTAAAAGCCGATAATATCAAAAGAAGTTGTTTTTAAGGGGTTAGGGGTGTTAGGAGTTAAGCATTCTAATCGAAAAAAATATACATATGTATTTGAACATACTCGATTGAAGCACACTCATGTCTGCTTAATATAAGGTATCATATCATATGTACAAATCATACATCTAAATTCAAAAAGTTTTTGAAATATTTACAAAAACGCGTGGTTTTTTAATGATATTTGACCAATACTGGCTTTTTTTAATTGCCCCCCTTCTGAATTACATGTTTTTAGAATTTATTGCTCACGAAAACCCCATTTTATAAACCAAACCATTCCAAATGAATTGAAATTTTTATATATGTCAACCATATTTATATGCTTGTTTTCAAGCCTTTACCTAGCTCATGAAAAAAAATACAGAAAATTTTTATATAGGGAGCTATTTAAAAAAAAGGATCAATATTAATATTTAATTTATTTTTAAACAAAAAAAATAGGGGTTTGTTACAAAATTGTCACTTTAAACCGCTTCCACACAAAATTTGTGTTCAAAAGGAAACAAATATTTATACACCTCAGAAAGAAATTCGGAAAACAGAGCCTTTAGCTATTGTAATTAAAATTAAAAAGAAAAAATTAGTTATTTTATTAATCTTCTTTCCAGATTAATAAATTAGACTTTATCGTTTGCTTAATTTGTTTGAAGTTCGAAGAAATAAAAGTTATCTTTTTTAATAAAAATTTTGTGTCGTCACAAGTTACCATTTACATTTCTTTCGAAATTAGTCATTTATGTTTGTTAAATTAATTTAAGTTCCAAAAATTATAATTAGGCAATTATGCTTTAAAAATAAAAGCTTAACTTTGCATTTTTTTATGCCAAGTTAGAATTCGCTATGCATCCTTCTCATACATATAAAAGAACCATCAAAAAACTCTATTGTGATATTACAACAATCCAAACTAAATTAGAGACACTAAATAAAAATTTTTCAAAAGTTTTTTTTTTTTTGATAAAAGTTTCTTGTACGTTTAACGAAATGGCAACAGTGAAAAATATTGAATAAAAATAAAAATGGAAATTTGATGTTATTTCAAGAGATAAATTTTTAGTTTTTTAAATTTAAATAAACTTCTACTTAATTTTTTTTAAGAAATTGGAATGTAGCCCTAATCTGATTTTTTCTTTCCCCAAAAAGACGTATCCCTTGTCTTGGGGACTTGTGGGGTGGCAAAAGTGAAAATATGAAAAAAAATGGAATTTGCATGCTATTTCAATGTAGAAAAATTTTTTAGTTATTTAAATTTTAAATAAAAATTTAATTTAAAAATTTTTAAATGAAATTTGGAATGTAGCCTAATCGATGTTTTGCTTACAAAATGACATATTCCATTGTCTGTGGGATTATGGTTTTTCTGTGAAATGGGTGACAGACAGACCGACGGACTGAACGATTATAATACCTTCCACTTTTTAGTTATTTAAAGTAGTGTGGAAGCTAAAAAAAAAGGATTGGGGATAATTTTAGCCTTTTTCAAGCTCAAAATTCTTTTTGTTGTAAAGATTTAAAACTTCCAAATTATATGTCATTTTGGGTCAAAATAAAAGATCGATAATGAACAATTAAAGACCAAATATAGAAAGACATGCTTGTATAAATGAAAAAAAACATATATAATTTTAATTCCTATATTTAGATTCAAATTTGCAAACATTGATTTATTTCTAAATCATTTACAGTATTTTTTTGCTGATTCTACCCTTTATTTTCATCACTAACTCTATTAATTTTAATACTAGATGATATTTACCTTTAATTGATTTCAGCATTCCCTGTCAAATCAACCAATTGCCTTAAACCCCTTGACATTTAGAAGTGGAAAGTGGTAAGGTTTAAATAATAGGCAAAATGCGCCAATCGAGACCATGTTTTCATTTCCTGAGGAACTGTTGCCCACTCAAAAAACATGCTCCTTTGACTGTCAAAAAGTCTCAGATTGGCCGAATTGGCAACACTTATTGAGTCTTGAAACAGCTGAGAAATTTTAATGTTTTTTTTAAACCGATATGCTAAAATATATTTTTTTTTTTAGAAAAACAAGTTTAAAATTCCCAAAAACCACCACTTTCAAAATTATATTTGTTTCATGACTGTGTTTAAAAACTATCAATATGCTTATTTCATAATAGGAGGACAGATAGGTTTGTTCAAACTATTCGCGAAATCGTTCCATTTAAGGCAGTGAGTTATTTAATTGGTCCTTTCACAGGAAATTTCGCTGTTGGTATTTGTGTATAACTTGAAACAAATAATATTTTTTTTGCCGAAAATAAGAAATATAAGTTAGCAACTTTTGAAACCAAATCTTAACTAATAATAACAACCTTTTAACCCTTTAATGTATGATTTTAATTTTTGCTTAAAAAATATTTTTTGATCTTTGTGATATCATTTATGGGAAAAATATTTTAAAAAATCATTTTACCCTGGAACTTAATTATAATTTTTTTTTAACTTTGGCATCGCCATGATTAGCATTGAGGACATGTATTAAATTTGGAGAAAAATGTTCCTTTTGATTGTATGCAACATAAATATTTTTTTTAATTTAAAAATTACCTTATTTACTCTAAACATGAATATAGCGTTTAATGGAGACATATAGCTAAAGTTGCCCAACATCAAGAATATTTTAAAGTAATTTTTAAATGGATGTTTTTGAAAAGTTGAAGTTTTTTAAAAATAGATTAAGCTATATTTATACTTGTATTTTATTTATCTTAAAAAATTCTATATTAAAACATTTTTTTATTATTTCGATATTTTAGATGTACTGGTTTGAAAAAATGTAGTGCTTGCAGTGTCATGAAATACTGTGGAAAAAGCTGCCAGGTAATCCACATTTCGTTCTAAATATAATTTTTTTTTCAGAAGAACTCCAATATCAGAATTCACACCCTATCGGTTGCTCCTACTACCAAACTTTCGCACCGAAAACTTTATTAGAATGCTAAATCAATTATTGTATAAATATTATTGGCTGTCGACTTAGCCCCAAAAAATCCTAATGTCTGTCTCCAATTTATTAGGATTGGGATAATTAGAGTTCTATTGTATATGTAATGTATTGTTTTACGTTTTACAACAGTCAAAAACGCAGGGCGGGCGATAATTAGAATATAGTAGTTGACACGTGGACGATGATAAAATGGGGGATGTCCGTAAAATTACAATGTTAATCTAATATCTCTTAAAAGAATTTTACTTCAATTTTGCTTTCTCCACTCAATAATTCTTAAGGCGGGAATTTCAAAAACGAGTTGTCATTGTAACCGAGTTTGTCTGTATGTAAAAAAAAACCTTCTTACACAGAAGGATACATTTATTCTTTAGTTAATTCTATAAGCAATGAAGGAAGGATTGAACGTCTAAACATAATATTTATTATTTCATATCAAATATTTAAAGTCTTTAAAGAAGCCTTTACTGCTTTTAAGAAAGCACCAAGAACGACACCAAAGCACAGGTCCTTTTTCTTTATTTTTGCATTTAAGTAGGAAAAAAAATTTGGATTCAGTAAGCAACATCCATAAACAATACTTTTTAGCCCAAAAGAAAATTATGTGCAAAATTTTACAAAATTTAAAAATTTTTTTTTCAAATTTGCCTTTTTTTTAAAATTCCTACTCTTCTTCGATTTTTCAATTTTGCGTGTTTAAAATTTTTTTAGAGGTCTTTTTTAATATCCTAATAGAAGTCAGCATTAAAATTTTAGTTAACACACACTACTATTTGGAAACAAAATATTACTGAAAAAAATCACAGATTTTAATGGGAAAAAATGAATTTTCAATTTTGAACTTTGTTTACAAAAAATCAAATAAAAATTAAAGCAAAAAGAATGCATACTTTTATTTTAAAATTTCTATTTTTTTTTTCAAAATGAAAAAAAAAACAGTTTAAAGTGCTGTAGAAAAAACCCTTAGTTTTTGAAATAGTCAAAATGGAAAATCCGTCCGGAGTTTTTGCTTCTTAAATTTCATTTTAACGTTTCCAGAAAAAAAATTTTTTTGAATGAAATTAATAAACTTTTTGGGTTTTTATAATTTTTTGTTTTGGGTTTTGACTAGTTTTAGTCTTGGCTAATTTATGTTTCCAAAAAATAAAAAAAAAAAGGCAATTTTTACCAATTTAAAAGGTACTAGCCCCCTTTAAGAAGTAGCTCTACTCTATTTAAGGTTTTTTTGTTGTGAGAAGAGGAAGTCAAAAAAAATTTAATGTGTTGCTTTTCTTTAAAAAAAATTATAGCCCGACAAAGCGTTGTTTAGAAGTGGAATGTTTTTTACCGGCAAAAACATAACTGAGAGTTATTAAGAAAGAATTAATATTGAGCAAAATGGGAGAAAAAATATTTTTATACAAATATTTCAAAACTTAAACATTTAACTGTTAGATAATTTTAAAAACCAAAGATTACCCATTAAAAGCTTTGTTAAAGGGGAGAAAATTGTTTTTTTGGGAAATCAAAAGTAAGTTAAAAGGTATCATTTTTCATTTTAAGTATTGAAAAAAAAAATTTTCACAAAAATTAAACTCTAGTTTAGGTAGAAAAATTCATAAATTAAAATTTTAGCCCAAATACTGTAGTGAAAAACTGGTTCTGTGTTGGTAATTTTAAAAATGCACTTTTGTAGGGGGGAGTGAAAAAAAAAATTTTTTTTTAAAAAATTTCAAATAGTGAAAAAAAATTTTTTACATCTTATAAAACATGATTATATATTTTTTTAAGTTAAAGTTAAAACAGGTCACAATGAATTTAAAATACATGTGCGGCCCTATAAAGGGTGGGAAAAAAAAAATAAATTTTTGAGTACAAATTTAAGGGGACTCAAAAGTTGGTTTGTCATGCTTTTTTACTGGAAACATAAAAAAAAATTTTCCTAATTAATTTATGGCCCCCTCAAAGCGGTTGAGTTTAAAAAAAAATCCAAAAAAAAAATCATTTAATTTTACCCAGAATTTATGAAATAAAATACTTTGAAAAAAAAAAATACGTTTTTTTTAAATATTGTTGTAAAAAAACTAATATTAAAATCTTTAAAAAATTTTAAATTTCAAAAAAAAAAGTAAAAAACGCGATTTGATAAAAAATCACAAAAAATTTAAGCTTTTTAAAGTAACCCCTATTTGGAATTTTAATTATAGAAATGCCTTATACATGGAATGGATTTTTTACATTATTTTAACTATATAAGCGCAGCATAACATTTTTTGGGGAAAAGTCGGGCCGTAGTTTGGGTAATGGGTAAGTTTGCCCCATTTAGTTTAAATTTGTAAAATGCATTCTTATTTACTTTTTTTGCCAATGCGGGGCAAAAAATTGTTTTTAAGGCTTTGTTTGAACATTTAGATGAGTAAAAATGGACCCGGGGGATATTTGGCGATCGGAAATTTTTGGTTTTGGGTTTTTAAAAAAGTTCAATGTGCAGTTTAAAAAAAAATTTAAGTAGTTTTGCCAAGTCGCTTAAAAAAAATTTCAAAAGCCCCCTTGTACAAAGCAAAAGTATTTGATGGAATTTGAAGGGAATTTTTTCGGAAAGGTTCCACTGCCCCGTTTTAAAGGCGCCGGGGGAAAATTTGTATTCGGGGGTTTTAAACCCGCTAACAGAATTTTAAGGCTGTATGTTGGAAACACCTGCACCTTCAAAAGCGTGCAGATATGGCAAGTTTTTTTAAAAAGGATGCTCCGAAGGGTTCCAAATCAGGGAAACAAGCCATTTAAAAATATGGAGTTTGTCATCTTTTTTTCACCATAAAAAATGTCAATACTTGAAAAGAGAAAACAAAAATATTCCATCCGGGGAAACCGAGTAGGAACTTTGTAATCCCGAAAATTTTCCCCCGCATGATAATGACGAAGGCTCATGCCCCAAGTGAGGGAAAATTTGGTTTTTAAAAAAGGGTAAAGCAAGCAAGAGGGTAATAGGAAAATTTAAGAAGAGTTGAGCTTCCCCCAAGTTTAAAATCAAGCCCCAAGGAAACTCGACACATCGACTGGTCCCCCAACAAAAACTTAAGACTTAGTGGAAAAAACGTTAAGTGACATTTTGAAAAAATTTTATTTTGTGTAAATGAAATATTAAACTTGAAAAATACCCCCTTTTTTACCCCTCCCCCCGCCCCTTTTATAAATTTAAAAATTTGTAATTTTTTCGCTTTACAATAATTTTCAACAATCTAAGTGAAAACGATAAACTTAAACTTATTTTTTGTTTCACCCCTTTTTCATTATCAGTTCTTCCACTAAGCCTTTAAAAAGTGACAGAAAAACCCCGATTACAGCATCTGTATCAACACAATATCATTCGTACTTTCCTGTCGGAGATGCATCCGCCCCTTTTTAAAAAATTTTTGTAAAATATAAATTTTTTTAAAAAAAAACACACAAAAATTTATTTTTCAAGGGGTTTTAAGTCCCTTTTGAGGGAAAAAAATTTTTTTTTGATAAAAAAAAGCCATTTAGGTTCCCAAAAAATTACTTTTTATGGGAAATTAACATGGGGATTTTTTTTGTGTTTCAAACATTTAAACCCCCTTGTGGGCCTCAAGACATTAAACTGAGTTCTGAAGTTTTTTTACACTTTTTTTCAGTTATATAATACAACTTTTTATGCTATTTGAAAAGGAAAAAAAAATATTTATTTTTCAGCATATGAAATCACTCCCCCCTACTGTGTGTCTCATGGGGGAGAAAATTGGGGACTAAGGGACACGAATAAACCATTTTGTATGCTTCTCTTGAATAATCAATTGAATTCTTTTAGTGAAGTTTCCAAAAACTTTTAAAACTTTTTAAATTTTCCCTTTTTGAAAATTTTTTGTCGTAAATAAGTGAAAGTTCTGTAGCTTTATTGAGCCCCAAATTTTCCCTGAATTTCATTAATTACATCTGAACAGAGCTTGGTAAAGATAAAGATTTGTTTTTGGTAAAATTTTCTAAAGCAAAACCCACCTTATTACGTGGATTTTTTTCTTAAATGATAGCAAGAACTCGGGTAGGCTATTTGAAGTCAAAGTCTTTTTTAAATTTTCGTAATTTGAAAACGATGAAAGTTTAGATACATTTTTGAAGATTAGTTTTAAAAAAAAAACTATCCTTTCAGGGTTCAACAAAAAATTTCGGGAAAAAATTCGATTTTGAGTTTTTAAATTTTT
>JAFNEN010001410.1:0-22543 GCA_019343175.1 Oedothorax gibbosus | reverse complement strand
TTATTTGCCATTAAAGTTCCTGTTCAAAGGTTGTACTTTTTTAGACACATATAGACAAATGTAGGTAGAGATGCAAATAAAGAAATTACATCTTAGAAACATCAAGATTTATCATTTACGTTCCAGCAGTCGCTAAAGAATTTTAATTAACTTCTAGAAAAGATAACTACGACATTAGTATTAAGAAAAACTTTTCGGTTCCATGATAAATTTGCGTAGGCATATAGGCTGTAAACCAAATCAAACTGCCGATATTTAGTAAAGCTAATATTTCTACAATTTTATTTTGAGTATTTAGTTTATTAAAATAATGCAGTATATGGCTTTTTCCTACGGGACAAGGAAAAGTTAGAAAAATTTACCTCCTAATTATAAACTAAACATGTCAATTTTAACAAACACATAAGTATTACAGTTTATTGAAATTTGTCAACAAGTACAAACTGAAATACAAATACTAGGCGTTTTAAATTAACCATTTAATATTTTCGTAGCAATTAAATTACACAAAAATCATTAAAACAAATTAATTTGAATGACAAATTTAGCCACAAGTCTCTGAATCGAAATGCATAATATCTGAAACATCTTCGTTATTTACACTTGAAATTCTAAAAAACACTGAACTGCAGCTAGAGATAAAATCACAGGTAGACAATATTCATCAAGAGTCAATCGTATCACACCACCAAAAGTTAGTGCCCTCCTAAAAGTTAGCTACAAATACTTTCGAATTCCCCAGCAATTTACTGATGCGTGCTGGTATATTTAGTCACGGCCTTGGTGCCTTCCGAAATGGCATGCTTGGACAGCTCGCCGGGCAGCATCAGCCGTACAGCACTCTGAATCTCTCGACTGGACATGGTGTTACGCTTGTTGATGGTAGCCAAACGCGAAGCTTCAGCTGCCAGTCTCTCGAAGATGTCATTGACGAAACTGTTCATGATGGACATTGCCTTGCTGGAGATCCCAGTATCTGGATGCACTTGCCTGAGGACTTTGTAGATGTAAGTCGCAAAGCTTTCTTTGCGCTTGGGTCGACGTTTCTTGAGCTTTTTGTCTCCGGTGCGGGCCACTGATTTGTTGGATGTGCTACCAATCTTCTTCATTGCTTTACCAGTTACTGCGGGAGCCATTGTTGGATAAATTACACGTAACTTTTAAGCTTCGATGTCTTAAGTTGGTGTGTCTGAATTTGAACTGAATCTTTTGACTTTTTAAAGCTGAAAAGAATATCACGTGATAACAAGTTTATCCAATCAACATTCAATGAGGTTGGTCTACGACATTGCCATGACTAATATGGAAAAATAATTAAATGCATGTTGCTTTAACAAGGGTAGTTCTTTGGTTGAAAGAACATAACAAGCACTAAAACTATACATGGTGGATGCTCGAGATCCATCCTAACCAAAAAATCTCAGAATCAAGACCTCGTAAGTTTTTTACTTTTTTTAAAAGTATTTTTCAATATCTCAGGGACCCAGAGGAATCGCAAAATACCCTCAATACCTTTAAAAAAGTCCCTTAATTATTTCCTCAAATCCCATACTATACTGGGGAAGATAGTATGGATGCTCCACGTCTACAAAAAAAAATTCAAAGAGTTACTAGCCATAGACTCCGATATAAAAATTATAGCGTACATTTAGTACTATTTTATTCTACGAACCTCATCGAGCCGACCTCAACATGGATGCTGCTTTGGCACAAATTTTCATATTGGTTCTTCATTAAGTTTCGCCTCTAGAAAGTGTGCGAAGCCACATGGTTTTACTGTCGCTATGACTGGCAGGCTCTCACGAATACAACTCGAGATGGCAAATAACAATAGTATTGCGAAACCAGTATCCTAAAAAAGGCGGTTCAGGTATTCCAAGGTCATTAACTGGTAAAAGGAAACAGAAGGTTTCTTCTTTAACATTTCCGAATTTCGTATTGACCGCAATGGGTAAAGTTACAATAATCAGAGAGAGAAAGTCGAAGATTGAAAAATAAGGTAAAATTCCTAACGGAAACTACTATCTGTTAGTTTCGCCCGTTATTACAAAAAACGGGACCAGATTACAACTTGTCATTTTATCGAACGATTTGTCATAAGCTTTATTATTTAATTTACGCTCTGGAATGGTCAGCAAGAAGGACTGAATAGTCGTTCGTTAGAACATCGGCCTCTCATTACTGAGATTTTTGTGTTCCAAACATAGATATCATAGTTAAAGTATTAGATTGGCAGATCACGTGACCTCCAATGCTAACGACGGGACGCGCATGGAGAATGGAGACCAGAATAAGAGGGCAAATGGGGAATATTACTACCCAGAGTAAAAATAGAATGTGACGTAGCATGTGAACATTGCGCTCTATTGGTTCGTTTCCTGACGCTCCGCCCCTTATGTTTTGGTTTTAAGTAAACAAGTAGTTTCTGCATGTTCTCGTTCGCATCGCATCGCGCCTTTACAAGGTATCCAGCTGAATTATGCAGCGCGCACGTGGAGTAAGTTCTTATCGTTCAGTATTTTATATATTATTTATTTAATTTCATTTGATTCTTATTATATATATATATATATATATATATATATATATATATATATATATATATATATATATATATATATATATATATATATATATATATATATATTATATATATATATATATATATATATATATATATATATATATATATATATATATATATATATATATATATATATATATATATATATATATATATATATATATATATATATATTTCTTAATTTCAAAGGGTATTTCTCCTTTTTATTTCGTTTGTTCTAACGTATACTGTTTTTCTATACTTCGCCACACGTTGTGATTAATAGGGTTGTTTCACGGAGGATCTGGCAATAGCTCTGCGGTTTTGTTTTCATGTCTCCCAACAGTGTTGCCACCAGTTTTCGGAGAAAACACTACGAAAAAATACCATTTAATTCTAAAATTACAAAAACATACCATAAAAATACTAGCAAAGCGTTTCACGTTTTTCTAAAGTCACTGTGGCGAACCAACTGAAGTGAAGTCACTCGCAAGAACTCTCCCCACGAACTGAACTGAACTGATTGCTACAAACACTTCACTGCTTCACTCGCTTCACGCCAGCCATGTGCATCGCGTTCTGGCTCTTCTGTAATTCTCTATAAATGTTAATTTAATTGTTAATCTTCAAATAAATATTGAAATTAGAATTATACCTTCTGACTCATAGGGCTATAGCCCCTCCCTCAAGAAAAAATTACATTCTGTTTTTAAATCCGCCAATAGTGGACACATCGCATACTGAATACTGGTTTGCGGGAGTTACATTTCACTACAACTACGAAATAAATAGCTGCATTGCTGCATTCTTATTCCTAAGAAATGCACTAATAAATAAATAAAACGTATTTCATATGTTCCAAACTCCGCAAAGGAACATTTCTCGCGCGCTTGCTTTGTTTGTTTGTGGTGGCGGGTGGGAGAAACCGGTTTTCCCCTTCCACAACCAAACTTCGTGCGGCCAGCAGCAAGCCTCGCCCACTCGCCTTCTGAGGTCAGTCTTTAGCTCATGTTCTTTGTTCGCGTAAAGTAATTTGTTATGAGTTTAATTATTAACGCAATTAACGTATTCATCCCCTGGATTGAAAGTTTTATTTCCTGCATCAAAGAACGTCTTTTAAAGCACAAGAACATTTTGAAAGAATTTCACTGCTTGCTTTATACTTATCCAGAGAATAGTTAAGAAAGTAAAGAGTTCAAAGAGGCGTTTTTGAAGTTGATTGAAGTTTATGAAGATTTGGAAAACAACAAGTTAAACGTGTTGATGACAGAAATGGAACTTTGGCAAGCTTTTCTCCAACGAAACAAAAGACACACCACGTCAATGCAATTGATTTTCTAAATATTTGTGATAAAACAATCTTTCCAAACATCCATATCCTACTTAAGATTTTCATCACTATAACTGTATCGACCAGCACAGTAGAGCGCTCCTTTTCCACTTTTCGGAGAATCAAGACACGATTAAGAAACGCGATGTCTGAGAGTAGGCTAAATGGCTTAGCCAATCTTAATATCCACCGGGAAATTCCAGTTGACACAGTGTATTATCCACACTGACGAAGACCCAAAGAAGACTCAATTTTGTTTTGTAAGACAGTTGATATAAAAAGATTTTGTCAAAATAAAACCTAAAATCTTATTTTATCTGCTGGGTTTTATCATTCATTTCTATAGTCCCTACTCAAAACTTGCATTCAAAGAGCTAAAATAAACTTAAAGTAATGCCTTAAAATACCAGTTATTCTAAGGAATTTTTAAAAAGTTTTCCGTGGGTTGGCCCAGGGACCCCGGTCAGCCCCCCCAGGGGTGCCTACAAGGGGGGGTCAACGACGCAGACTGCGTCGTTGAAATTTTAGGGGGGGGGGTTGAATTTTTTATAAAAATTATTAATAAACAGCCAATCTTGATAAAAAAAACTCAGCTAACTCTTATTCTTACTCATTATCTGCCCCCCCCCCCCCCCCCCCCCCGACCCAACACCGGGGGGGGGGGGGGGTCAGAACTTGTACTCTGGCGAATTTTTATTTGGTTTAAAATAAAACACAAAGTGGCAAGATAATCAAAAGTGGCTCCAATTTTTTTTTTATATTTTTGCCTTCAAAGAATAGGGATGGGCAACCATAATTCAAAGCAACACCAGGGAAAAAAGGAGTTATAAATTATGTTCGTTGGCGTCTACCAGACGATACGATTTCTGACAATTATTTCCAATAAACAATCCGATCACTGTAACAAAGTGTAAACACTCATAAATCGCACGCAGTTTATAAAACATTTCGGTAAATTGATGACGCTCGCATTATAATTTGCCAATGGAATCAATGAGATATTCCCGCCATATTTTGCAGCTGGCTCATAAATCATTCGAACTTAACTTTGTATAACATTTTTACGCATTGATGACCTTCGGATAATATTTTTGACTTTTTCCCGCCAAATTAGACTCGAAGCCAAAATAACTAAATGATTACTTTAGAATCAGTAGGAAAATACTTGTCGTCTTGTCTCAAATGTGACGGGTCTTGGTAATTGAAGATAATTAAATAGTGCAATTCCGAGTTTCACGGTAAGAATTTTGTTATATTTAACTTTAATTTTTTAAATTTTAGGTTTTTTTAAGTGAAGCAATCTCTGTAAACATTATAAAATAATTCTGATGTGTTTGATAATGTCAAATGTGTTGTATTAAATAAAAAGCTATACCAAGATAAACTTTTTTTATGCATTAAGAATTGAGGGAATGAATTGGAAGCCGTTTTTGAATGGATCACGCGTGTCCGGCTATTTTTATTGTTTAAAAAATAATATAATTACATAAATTTTGAGCGGAATTTTTTACCAATTATTTAGATTCCGATAGCTTTGGCCGTAAAGAAAACCTTTTTAAAGGAAAATTAAAAATAGCTTGTAATTCCGTATTATAAAAGATATTCCAAAAGGTGCTTCCCTTTTTCGATTGCTTTGACCTATTAGTAGAAAAATATTTAAGAAGAAAGTCAGTACTGGGGTTTTAATTCTTGGGATAAAGTTAAGTTACCCCATTCGATGGTACTTGAAATATCATTTTACTATAAGGTTTTCTATATACACCGTAAAGATGTAGTTAGAGGCTACTTTGGTTAGGTACTCCCATTTGCCCATATAAATAAAAAATCCTCACCGGTTTTTTTTAGGGGGGGGTAATAATTTTTTAGGGGGGGGGGTTGCGTCGTTAGCTCTGGGGGGGGATCGGCACCTCTGAGCCCCCCCTATAATTATTTTCTGAGTGCGCCACTGGCCATCTCAACTATTGACGCGCATGCGAACGCTCGCTGCCGATAGTAATGTAGGCGATACACTGTTAAAATCAAATCACTGTGGCTTGGTCAATTACCCAGCGGGACCCAAACTGTTTTGGCTGCTCTGGAGGGAGATCTTGATAAATTGGCCCCCATTGCCAACAAAATAAATGACCTAACTGGTCACAATAGCATACAATCTGTAGCTGCCACTCCCAATGACAGAATTTCGCAGTTAGAAAAACAAATTGCTCAACTAACACAACAAGTCAGTGAACTAACTACTTTTGTAAGACGATCGCGTAGCCCTGCTAGAGGCGGTTTCCGCAACCGTAACCGTAGTAATTCTAGGAGGCGTAAAAACAAATTTAAAGATCCAACTGATGGTAAGTGTTGGTATCACACCAACTTTGGCGAAAACGCTCGACAGTGTGACGAACCGTTCAATTTTTCAACAAACTAAAAAGGCGATCGCACAATGGCCACACTGATGACCGAATTATTTTTAGAATCATGTTGGCCGACCCCTCATCTAAACTTACATTTTTAATCGATACTGGCGCTGACGTCTGTGTTATACCTAAAACAAAAGAACTACTGCACAAAAATAAAGCCACTGAGCCCATAGACCAGGGAAATTTAAATTTGTATGCCGCAAACAACACCAAAATTAAAACTTATGGCACAAAACTGTTAAAGTTAGACTTAAACTTGCGTCGTATATTTTCATGAAAACCAATTATTGGCCAACCAATTATTGGTGTTGATTTTTTGAAGAATTTTAATTTATTAGTGGATGCCGAAAATAATTACCTTATTGATGCAGAAACTAAATTGTCTTCTCGTGGAAAATTAAACATTAATGCAACTCTAGACTCAAACGTTTCAATTTTGTTGGGAAACTCAGAATTCGATGAAATTCTGGCCCATTACCCCGAACTAATAAACCCTTCTCAATTTTCCATTCAAAATAAAACACCATCTGTATTCCATCACATTGAAACCAAAGGACCACCCGTTTTCGCTAAACCCCGACGTTTATCACCTGAACTACTTAAGGTTGCACGTCAGGAATTCGAATATCTCATGTCCGTCGGCATAATTAGACCTTCCAAGAGCCCATGGGCAACCCCCTTGCATATGGTACGCAAAGCAAACGGTGATTGGAGACCTTGCGGAGATTATCGTCGTTTGAACTTTGTAACAGTTCCCGACCGATATCCTGTGCCTCATATACAAGATTGCGCACAAATGTTCCACAACAAAAATGTCTTTTCGACTTTAGACCTTGAAAGGGCTTACCATCAAATTCCCGTAAATCCGGCAGACGTCGAGAAAACTGCAGTCACTACTCCCTTTGGCCTTTTCGAATATCTTGCCATGCCTTTCGGTTTAAGAAACGCTGGCCAAACATTTCAGAGATTTATACACCAAGTCCTAGCAGGTCTTGACTTTGTTGTTCCATACTACGATGATTTGCTTATTGCATCAAAGTATAACGAGGAGCATTCGCTGCACCTTCGACAAGTTTTTGATCGCCTGAAAGAGCACGGTTTAAAGTTAAACCCTTCAAAATGCGTTTTAGGTCAATCTTCTGTCTCCTTTTTGGGTTGCCAAATAACTCCAACAGGCATCAAGCCTTTAGCTAAAAAAACTCAAGTCATTTTAGAATTTCCCAAACCTCTAACAATGTGTGAAATAAGGCGATTTTTAACTATGGTAAATTTTTTCCGTCGTTTTCTTCCCAAGGCAGCTCATGTGCAAGCTCCTTTACATGAATTCCTTAAGGATTCGGAAAAAAAAATGATCAACGACCCGTCCCCTGGACCGACCAAACCACAGCTGCTTTTGAAAAATGCAAATCCGACCTTGCTCACGCCCCAACGTTGAGTTACCATTCTCCCGACCAAACAATTAGCCTTATGGTTGACGCATCAGACTTCGCCATAGGAGCAGTTTTAAATGCCCAAACAAAAAATGGACTACAACCGTTAGCATTTTTCTCACGTAAGTTGTCCCCCGCTGAAACAAAATATAGTACGTATGACAGAGAGCTACTAGCCATTTATTTGTCCGTTAAATGAGTCCAAGGGACGTTAATTACCATTGGTTATTGTAAAAAATATCTTAATAAATTACTATTTTATTGTATAAATGAATTACAATATTTATTTCAAAGAAACTGATTGTTTTTTTATAAAAAGTCTGTCAAAACTTTTTTAAGTGTAAGATCCTGAAGTCCTCCTTTTTTAAGTGTAAGATCCTCCTATACATATCTGAAGAATCATAATTTTCAAGGGGTCAGAACTTGTACTCTGGCGAATTTTTATTTGGTTTAAAATAAAACACAAAGTGGCAAGATAATCAAAAGTGGCTCCAATTTTTTTTTTATATTTTTGCCTTCAAAGAATAGGGATGGGCAACCATAATTCAAAGCAACACCAGGGAAAAAAGGAGTTATAAATTATGTTCGTTGGCGTCTACCAGACGATACGATTTCTGACAATTATTTCCAATAAACAATCCGATCACTGTAACAAAGTGTAAACACTCATAAATCGCACGCAGTTTATAAAACATTTCGGTAAATTGATGACGCTCGCATTATAATTTGCCAATGGAATCAATGAGATATTCCCGCCATATTTTGCAGCTGGCTCATAAATCATTCGAACTTAACTTTGTATAACATTTTTACGCATTGATGACCTTCGGATAATATTTTTGACTTTTTCCCGCCAAATTAGACTCGAAGCCAAAATAACTAAATGATTACTTTAGAATCAGTAGGAAAATACTTGTCGTCTTGTCTCAAATGTGACGGGTCTTGGTAATTGAAGATAATTAAATAGTGCAATTCCGAGTTTCACGGTAAGAATTTTGTTATATTTAACTTTAATTTTTTAAATTTTAGGTTTTTTTAAGTGAAGCAATCTCTGTAAACATTATAAAATAATTCTGATGTGTTTGATAATGTCAAATGTGTTGTATTAAATAAAAAGCTATACCAAGATAAACTTTTTTATGCATTAAGAATTGAGGGAATGAATTGGAAGCCGTTTTTGAATGGATCACGCGTGTCCGGCTATTTTTATTGTTTTAAAAAATAATATAATTACATAAATTTTGAGCGGAATTTTTTACCAATTATTTAGATTCCGATAGCTTTGGCCGTAAAGAAAACCTTTTTAAAGGAAAATTAAAATAGCTTGTAATTCCGTATTATAAAAGATATTCCAAAAGGTGCTTCCCTTTTTCGATTGCTTTGACCTATTAGTAGAAAAATATTTAAGAAGAAAGTCAGTACTGGGTTTTAATTCTTGGGATAAAGTTAAGTTACCCCATTCGATGGTACTTGAAATATCATTTTACTATAAGGTTTTCTATATACACCGTAAAGATGTAGTTAGAGGCTACTTTGGTTAGGTACTCCCATTTGCCCATATAAATAAAAAATCCTCACCGGTTTTTTTTAGGGGGGGGTAATAATTTTTTAGGGGGGGGGGTTGCGTCGTTAGCTCTGGGGGGGGATCGGCACCTCTGAGCCCCCCCTATAATTATTTTCTGAGTGCGCCACTGGCCATCTCAACTATTGACGCGCATGCGAACGCTCGCTGCCGATAGTAATGTAGGCGATACACTGTTAAAATCAAATCACTGTGGCTTGGTCAATTACCCAGCGGGACCCAAACTGTTTTGGCTGCTCTGGAGGGAGATCTTGATAAATTGGCCCCCATTGCCAACAAAATAAATGACCTAACTGGTCACAATAGCATACAATCTGTAGCTGCCACTCCCAATGACAGAATTTCGCAGTTAGAAAAACAAATTGCTCAACTAACACAACAAGTCAGTGAACTAACTACTTTTGTAAGACGATCGCGTAGCCCTGCTAGAGGCGGTTTCCGCAACCGTAACCGTAGTAATTCTAGGAGGCGTTAAAACAAATTTAAAGATCCAACTGATGGTAAGTGTTGGTATCACACCAACTTTGGCGAAAACGCTCGACAGTGTGACGAACCGTTCAATTTTTCAACAAACTAAAAAGGCGATCGCACAATGGCCACACTGATGACCGAATTATTTTTAGAATCATGTTGGCCGACCCCTCATCTAAACTTACATTTTAATCGATACTGGCGCTGACGTCTGTGTTATACCTAAAACAAAAGAACTACTGCACAAAAATAAAGCCACTGAGCCCATAGACCAGGGAAATTTAAATTTGTATGCCGCAAACAACACCAAAATTAAAACTTATGGCACAAAACTGTTAAAGTTAGACTTAAACTTGCGTCGTATATTTTCATGAAAACCAATTATTGGCCAACCAATTATTGGTGTTGATTTTTTGAAGAATTTTAATTTATTAGTGGATGCCGAAAATAATTACCTTATTGATGCAGAAACTAAATTGTCTTCTCGTGGAAAATTAAACATTAATGCAACTCTAGACTCAAACGTTTCAATTTTGTTGGGAAACTCAGAATTCGATGAAATTCTGGCCCATTACCCCGAACTAATAAACCCTTCTCAATTTTCCATTCAAAATAAAACACCATCTGTATTCCATCACATTGAAACCAAAGGACCACCCGTTTTCGCTAAACCCCGACGTTTATCACCTGAACTACTTAAGGTTGCACGTCAGGAATTCGAATATCTCATGTCCGTCGGCATAATTAGACCTTCCAAGAGCCCATGGGCAACCCCCTTGCATATGGTACGCAAAGCAAACGGTGATTGGAGACCTTGCGGAGATTATCGTCGTTTGAACTTTGTAACAGTTCCCGACCGATATCCTGTGCCTCATATACAAGATTGCGCACAAATGTTCCACAACAAAAATGTCTTTTCGACTTTAGACCTTGAAAGGGCTTACCATCAAATTCCCGTAAATCCGGCAGACGTCGAGAAAACTGCAGTCACTACTCCCTTTGGCCTTTTCGAATATCTTGCCATGCCTTTCGGTTTAAGAAACGCTGGCCAAACATTTCAGAGATTTATACACCAAGTCCTAGCAGGTCTTGACTTTGTTGTTCCATACTACGATGATTTGCTTATTGCATCAAAGTATAACGAGGAGCATTCGCTGCACCTTCGACAAGTTTTTGATCGCCTGAAAGAGCACGGTTTAAAGTTAAACCCTTCAAAATGCGTTTTAGGTCAATCTTCTGTCTCCTTTTTGGGTTGCCAAATAACTCCAACAGGCATCAAGCCTTTAGCTAAAAAAACTCAAGTCATTTTAGAATTTCCCAAACCTCTAACAATGTGTGAAATAAGGCGATTTTTAACTATGGTAAATTTTTTCCGTCGTTTTCTTCCCAAGGCAGCTCATGTGCAAGCTCCTTTACATGAATTCCTTAAGGATTCGGAAAAAAAAATGATCAACGACCCGTCCCCTGGACCGACCAAACCACAGCTGCTTTTGAAAAATGCAAATCCGACCTTGCTCACGCCCCAACGTTGAGTTACCATTCTCCCGACCAAACAATTAGCCTTATGGTTGACGCATCAGACTTCGCCATAGGAGCAGTTTTAAATGCCCAAACAAAAAATGGACTACAACCGTTAGCATTTTTCTCACGTAAGTTGTCCCCCGCTGAAACAAAATATAGTACGTATGACAGAGAGCTACTAGCCATTTATTTGTCCGTTAAATGAGTCCAAGGGACGTTAATTACCATTGGTTATTGTAAAAAATATCTTAATAAATTACTATTTTATTGTATAAATGAATTACAATATTTATTTCAAAGAAACTGATTGTTTTTTTATAAAAAGTCTGTCAAAACTTTTTTAAGTGTAAGATCCTGAAGTCCTCCTTTTTTAAGTGTAAGATCCTCCTATACATATCTGAAGAATCATAATTTTCAAATCAGTAAAACATTTAAGCTTTGAATGTGTTGAAAAAAGAATTTTTTCTTTAACCATAACATACACCCTAAGAATTAACTTTATTATTTTCAACCTCTTTTTTTCTGTGTCACAAATTTTAATACTTGCAGTAAAAATATAAGTTATAGAAATATTTAATTTTTACAAGATTACATTTTTATTAGATTAATGCGATAGGCGGACGATTTCACTCCGAAATAAGTGAGGATCCTAAATATAAAATCTTAGGCAGCAATAGATATTAATATAATGCATACGGTGTGAAACTTTTTTTAAATTTCAAGCAAAAAAATCTCATTCAGATCAACATTCGTGAGTAAAGTAGAAACCAGTGTGCATTAGTTCCTTTAATTTCAATTGTATAAGCTTTTTTTGCAATATTTCACCTTAAACTTTGGGAAATTATGAACTGATATTGAAATCTTTTATGCAGCAATTAGGGATAAACCGATGGCACTTTTTGGCCGACGCCGATTGTTCAAAAATTGAATCAGCCGATGGACCGTTTATTTTTTCTTAGCATCATTTCAAGTAACTGAGATTTTTTTTAAATGGGAAAAACCGCATCAAGAATTTATTTTTCTGAAAATAATAACTCTTTAATAAAAATATAAGGGTATATTCATCCTGTAACTACTAATTGGATATGTCCTAAAATACATCACTGGTTAAAAATATATTTAAATTATTTTATGGTTAAAATATTGTTTTTAAAATGCAGCATGAAATTCAGATTAATCAAAACCTGAAATATTAAATAAAGCTTTAAAATAGTTTTGCACTTTCTGAGAAGATATTTTGTTCAGTGATTGCTTTTGAAACAATTGCATATGATGTTCATGAATTTAAGCACTCGAATTTTATATTGCAATTGTGTTTACATATTGGTAATGGCAGAGTCGCCATTGTCGTTATCAGACACGAGACCCTCACCCTCACGAACCTATAAGTGGGAGAAGGCTTTTTATTACTCAGCAGGAGGACCTATGAAAGGCCCGTGCAGCCAAAAATGTCCGACGAATAATACCCCGTGTAGAGGGAGTGCACGTTAAATATGCTCCAAAGCCTCGACGCTGCGTACGATGTCACCCTTAACGGTTGCGTTGGGTGCCTACTCCGGTGTCGGCTCGTCGCCTGACTGTGGTTCTAAATTACGATGCCCGTCGCCAATAGCCCTCGTGTAGCTCTAGTGCGACGATAATTCAAACTAAACTATAAACTACTCAGCAGGCTTATGTGATATCTATTTATTCATAAGTTTTCCAAATGACAGGTTGTCAAACAAAACAGAAATTGGAAAATCCACTGATCAACAACGAAATACTTGGAGTGGAGGGTCCCAAAATATAATTTACTCTAAGCCCTTATTTATAGCGATAGAGTCCTGAAATAGCATTGCGATTTTTTTGCATACTCAAAGGTCCCATACGGTACAGAGATACATTGGTTCGTACGTCCCTAGTCCGTACATTCGACGACACAATACCTTCAAAACCGACCATCGGTTTTAGTCTCTCAATGCAGGAGGCAATAATGATTAGTTAATTACTGAAAACTTGATTTTGTCGCTCTTGATTATTAAGAATATTAAAACCCAGGACTGAAGAGCTTAGTGGAAGAACGTGCGAAGTGACAAAAGGGTGAAAACGAGATAATGAGCTTCAAAGTTTTTAGTTTGCAACTTTTCTGTCATTCACAAAATCATAGTTTTTTTTGCATGATATTTTAGTTTGGTTCTTCAAAATGCTTGGAGGCTTTTGGCTTAACCGTAATTTACGTAATAACACGAAATTTACAAAACGCGCTTGACAGTTTGACACCTCATGCACTTGGCACGTTCTTCCTCCGAAGTGCTTTAGATTTTGGCAGTCATTTAGTGGACGTGCTAAGTGACATTTTTTTAGGTTAATTTTGGTCCATACCCGTCTCATAATTTCTGTACTAACCTTCCGATTTTCAAATTTCTTTTTCTGCTTGGGAGATAGAACTTCACATATCTCTTTCATACTTTTTAATCGTTTGCCTGTCCGTCCGTCCATATCCCTTTCAATTTCCGATCCAAAGTGCCTGATTTTGAAAATTCTTCAATGGTTCGAAAGTAAAAAACTAGATGACTACAATGTATAGTGTTTGGCCACCCGCCTGTACGTCTGTTATTTTGTTTCTGTCCGTACGTCCCCCCCCCCCCCCAACTTCCTTTGTACCAGTCCAATTTTTAAAGTTATTACTTTCAATTACCTAATATAAAATATAAGGTTATAAAACTATTGCGATGGGGGTCAATAATCCAAAATGATTTTGTACTTTCTACACGTTTTGGAGGGTGCTCATTGTAAAAAATTGGGTTTTTTCTTTACATTGATCCGTCTGTCTGAAACTACTTTACAGTTTGAAATAAAAGAGCTACGGACTTCAAATTTAGTACACGGGTTCCTAGTTCCTGTTGACGTCATAATAAGGTTTTCGAGAAAATTGCGCATGCGCAAATAGAAGCTGTTATAAACTTTTTTTGGTTTTAAAGGTATTGTTGAACAACGAAAATAGATACAGACTTCAAATTTGATACACGTGTTCCCTGTACTAGTCGGACGTCAAAATAAAGTTTTCTACAATATTGTGCATGTGCAAGGAGTAGCTGTCATAGAACAAAGTTATTGAAAATACTTTATAAGATATATATAACTTTTTAATGAGCGTATTTATATATAGTGTTACACATCCCTAGTCTTTTTTTTAAAGATATCAGTCACCTATCTTATACTTTTTGTTCGTCCGTCTGAGTAATTAAGTTAAAAGAAAGTAGGTTATATATAAGTTATTTTAGAACTTCTTGCTTAATGTTAGATGAGTAAGTTTTTAATTGAAAATATTTTTTGAAAAATACCATTATCACAGAAATTATAAACTAAATACTTTGAAGAATAATAAGACAAATCAACTTAATAAAAAGTATACAAAAAGATAGAAAAAGAAAACCCAAATGCATGTGAATAAAATAAATATTAAATTTAAAAGACTTTAAAAAGATTTTTAAAAAAGATAATAAAGAAGATAAAAAAAAAAAGATAATAATGCAAGATGTAAGTTTTCGCAAAATAAATTTTTAAATAGTTTTTAGATAAGAATAATCGAATTTAAAAACAAACTTTGATATTAAAAAAAAGTAAAAATAAGTTGTATGGCAAGATATAGATCCTAAGGTTATTTACGTTTTTCTTTCTCCTTTTCAATTAAGGTTTAATGAATTTTAAGAAAGCTACTTTAATTTACAGCATTTCTACAACAGTAGAACATGATCGTTTAAACAATTTATTTTTATAATCGTGATGCATAGTACTTTTCTT
This sequence comes from Oedothorax gibbosus, assembly GCA_019343175.1. NCBI lineage: Eukaryota > Metazoa > Arthropoda > Arachnida > Araneae > Linyphiidae > Oedothorax > Oedothorax gibbosus. The sequence goes on along the minus strand of JAFNEN010001410.1, from coordinate 7,458 downwards.
TTTTAAAGTCATCGATATTTTAATAAATATTAAGAACTTATAACGTTTTATACTTTGTTACTTTATTTTTACATCAATTATTATAAAAATATTTTAGTTTTACATAACAAAGCAATATCTTGATTAAAGTTGTACTTACCGTATAAGCTGCTATTCACACTTTCAAGAAAAAATTCAGCTTTCCGCTTGCTTCTTAATTCCATTTTAATAATTTTAGGAGTTTAGGACATTGCACAAAATGCGTTCGATAGCCTTAGAGATCAAACGTAAAATGGCTTTGAAACGATTTTTGTACCCATAATTCATTTTTTTAAACAAACCAGATGCTTTGAATGTCCAGTGTAATGTTGTTTTAACGCGAACTGCGTTAGAGCAGGTGCAACTTTGTTTTTATTATACCATCTGTTCGCTGCTAAATTATCTATGTTTATTACAATAAAAATCAGACGACATTCAAAGTAGACGATATTTTATAAAATGTTAAAACCTTTAACTCCGTTTAAATTTAAAAATAAAAATGCATTTTTTTCCTATTTTGCTAAATGCACTCAAAACCCATCTTTACGCAATACAAATTTATTTCATTGATTATATTTAATAATTAAAGTTAATTAGGAAATATTAATTACATTTTGTTGAATTCCTTTTGATTAAAACTACAAGAGAACCATTTGTTTTGCTATTAATGCAAGCGAAAGTCTGAAAACTGTCCCCAAACGTGTCACTTAGCACGTTCTTCCACTAAACGATCGTTCCGGAATCGGGCGATTTCGGTGGAAGAAAATGCTAAGGATCCTTAGCACGTTCTTCCATTGAAAAAGTGACGAAAACGCGTGCACCTACCAACTTCGTATGCGAAAAATATACGAAATCGAATGTTTTCTAAAAAATTGAAAGCTGTTATGTTTAAAGCAGGTAATAACATGATCATTGACACAAAAATCTCATTTTTTCAAAAATGTCACTTAGCAGGTTCTTCCACTCAGCTCTTCAAATATTATACAACCGGTTCCTAGGTAGTTCTTGAAGTGGGTGATCTAACTTTAAAATATATCATTATGAAGTTATTTTTTACACAAAAATTTCGGTTTAAAAGGATAAGAAACATTTGTTTCCACAAAATTAATTTACTCACATTTAATTACTATTAATCACATTTTCTCAGATCATCTCAGACCGTGGTTCAAAAATATAAGGCCCGTCGCCAATAGCTCTCATGTGCTTGTAATTCTAGTGCGACGTTAATTATTCAACCCTTACAGAACACTTACCAGAAATAAACAATTCAACTCAGCTTACGAGAAGCAAAACATATGAATGGGCGGAGCCATGGAAAAGAATTTATCAATAGAGCGCAATGTTCACATTCTACTTTTCCTCTAGGGAAGACCGTTCGCAAATGGGCCAGTGTTGCCACCACATTAAGGAGAAAAATACTACGAAAAAATACCGTTTAATTCTAAAATTACAAAAAAATACCGTAAAAATACTAGCTGCATTTTGGAATCTTTTTAGTGACTTTAAAAAAACGTGAAACGGCTCTTTTAGTATTTCTATGGTATTTTTTTTGTAATTTTAGAATTAAACGGTATTTTTTCGTAGTATTTTTCTCCTTAATGTGGTGGCAACACTGGCCCATTTGCCCTCTTATTCTGGTCTCCATGGCGTCGCATATACGAAAATCCCACGTAGGGTAGAAAAATCGGACCAATGGGAATCTACTTCGGAGTGACGTCAGTGGCTTGGCGAGGTCAGAAATAGAACTTCGCCACAAAATAGCGATACAGATGCGAAAATAAGAATGTTAGTTTTGTTTTGGGGTTAAAGAAGTTGTTTTATGTTCAGTAAAAATAAGCGGAATCCGGAATGTGCCTAGTTTTAAATTCTTAATTGAAATTCATAAATTAGTGGAAATCTTTGTATCTGTGTTACTTTTAATAAAAAATAACACAGTTAATAGACAGCTGGAAAATAAAAATATTTGAAGAAATAGTACAAATGAAGCTACATAGTTATTGTTTTTTCATTGAAATTTAAATTATTCCTTCCAAGTTGAGAATGCTGAATCAAACCTATTATTTAATACAATTTTGAAAAATAAATAGCTGTAGAAATCTCTCATACGAATATACAGATACATAATATACAAAAAACACATATTGCAAAATTAAAGAGAACTTGATTTTACTACAAAAAATTCAATTTAATACTTATATTATTTTACTTATTGTTACTTGTGAATTTTTTTTACCAATTAGCAGAAAAAATGTACAGCGAAATTTCTTTAAATAACAGTTCTTTTTTTTAAATCAGTAAATAACTATAAGTTTAAAAAAATAGCATAATGAAGTTTTCCCCCTGAGCTGTCAGTCACCACCAAGAAACACCAAACACAATCCCACATGATCAGGTATAATTTAGAAACCCTGTTTAATTTCTCCAAACTGAAACCGTTTCAAAACTCGCCAAGCATATGATTACGTCACTCCAAAGTACGATTCTCATTGGTGCAATTTTCTACTCATGTGGGATTTTCGTATATGCATGCGGCATCCCGTCGTTAGTATTGGAGTCACGTGATCTGCCCATCTAATTTGACTAAATTTTTTATCATCGTAAATTAAGCGTGTGTACAAAATAAAAATACTACTTTTTTTTCTTTTTTCAAAATTGTGTCAAATAACGTAAAAAAATGAATTTTAAAATTAGGACGAAAAATTACGCCCGAAAACGCTTTGTGGCTGTCACGTGGTATCTATGACGTCACTAGTAACTATAAACAAACTTTGAAACACCATTTTGGAATCTACTTTAAGCAAATTTGAACTATCCGATTCTGTAAATCCTCCTTCCATTATCTATATAATTCTTATTTTAATAGTGAATTAGGTTAAATCCAGTTTAATTACAAACAAAAACACATCACACCGGTTTGTTTATATATACTAGGGACGTCAGCCAAATGACGTATGTGTGATCACGTGACGTACCGATGAAAAAAAGCCATTTTAAAATGATTTTTGTAAGGTTAACGGTCACGCCCTATATTTTTTGTGGCGAAACTAAGCATTACACGGTTCAACATTTCCCAAAATAACATTTGTCTGCTTTTTTTACATTTTAGAATTTAAAATGTATATTATATTTTATAACCATCAGTTACTTCTATTATAGTCTAAATATTGATTCAATAATGTATATTCGCCTACAGAAATTATCCAGAATACTTCATATATCTGTGTTTGTAATAGGTGAAGAAATTACAATTTTTCATTTGTTTGAACTTCATTTAAACTTTTTAACTGTATATTACGGTTACGGTAGAAGCTAAGGTACAAAAGAAGCTCATAATGTGTCTGGCAAGGAATGCGAATTCTTTTCGAAGCCGACGATTTAGCAAAATCGTCAAGATAATGAATATTATGTTTCATAGAAATCAATAAACGAAATTAAAACACTTATAGATCATTGCGCAAATGATAGTTTTATTGTTATAAATTAACAATAGTACTTTAAAATGAGAGAAATTCATTTAAATGCATATTTCATGAAATAAGTAGAGGTTGACTCGTTACTATTTATTAACGTTCGACATTCTTGAGCTTTTTGTTTAGAATATACATAATTAAAGCAGTTAATAGTTGAATATTGTTTCTATTTTAATATTTGGGATGTATTTTTTTTTTTAAATAATGGGTGTATTTCATTCTAAGTGAGAAACTTTCTAATAACAATCATAAAGCTTAAACTGGCCTTCCACTTTCTAAGTTTTTACTTACTAATTAACTTTTTAAAAAAAGTAACTCACAAGAAATAACTGTTTAAAAATTTGATTGTTAAAATTTGATTGTTCTCTTTTGAAGTTTATATATATATAATATATATAATATATATTATATATAATATATTATATATATATATATATATAATATATATATATATATATATATATATATATATATATATATATATATATATATATATATATATATATATATATATATATATATATATATATATATATATATATATATATATATATAATTATATATATATATATATATATATATATATATATATTATATATAATATATATATATATATATATATATATAATATATATATATATATATATATATATATTATATATATGTATGTGTGTGTGTGTGTGTGTTTATTTTTACAGTATTCTATATTTAGTTAATAATTATCAAATGAATGACCCGTTATTTATTTCACAGATTAAAAATAAGATTTTTACTTAAAAATATTGTAAAATAAAATAAATCGACATACACCAACACACAATACTTTTGCCACCCGAGATATCCATCTGCCCATCCCCCTCCCATTTAAAAGGCTAGAAAACAGATATGTCAAGCACTATAGTGTGAAAGTTGGCTAATGAGCTCGTGGTGACTCGCGTTAACCCCACTGATATCCAGGGGTTGACACATTCTTTGGCCTAGTGTAGGCAGATAAAGATTTATGGCTTCCGCTTGCATATGCTCTCTGCAGACATTTCTTCTTTCAGGACGGGACTTTTTGTTATGGAGACTGGAGAGAAATGGATTGGATAAACTAAGCATTTTGTGGAATCTAATTTTAAGTGCATCGTTCTTTATTAACTCTGAAGATTATTTCATAATTAATAATTTTCTTAAAGATGATTCAAAGAGATCTAAAAACAAATAAAAATGTGTTTATAAATTTTTTTTTAGAATTAATGTTTTTCAATTAAACGTTAATTCAATGATCAGTTGCATAGCTACTAATAATTATATTACTAGATATTTATTTAATATTTATTAACCAAAAGAAAATCACTAGTAAAAATAATTGAAAAATTAATTTATTATGAAATAAAATAAAACGTGTGAAAAGTTCACAAATTAAAACCTATACGAATCGAATCCTATGTGTTCGATGTTCAAACCTTATAACACATTCGAATCTTAAAATCAATACAGTTAGTTTTAAAATATTAAATAACAAAACAAAAATTAAAGTCATACATTTTTTTAAAAATCTAACTTATAATATTATTTTCCAGAGATAATAAATAAGAAATAATAACAATTATATATTAATGCACAAACATATTTTAAAGTTGTATTCAATATCAACTACAAAATCTTAAATTCCATTTATATCAGAAAAAGTTCAGCACACTTAAATTAATTCATTTATAATACATAAAGTACAACGGCAAGTGTACTTTCTCTCGATCTTATGAAGGAAAAAAATATATCAACACTTAGTAACTTGAATTGAAATATAAAGCGATAAACAGCGCTAATCTGGCCTTCTAAAAAAAGGTCATCTAAAAGCGAAGCGTCAGAGGGGGGTATGGGGAAAGTGATCCATTTCAAAATTCAGATCAGGGGAAACCCAACCGACTGCGGTACTAAATTACGAGGCGCAATTTGGCTACGTTTAAAACTCCTTAAGGCTAGAATTAGACACCCGGAAGCGTGAAACCTTATCAAGTACTATTTACAGTTTTTTTTTTATGTTGTGTTGATATTTTATTCAGAATAAAAGCTCGCGTTATTTAAGGAGTTTTCGACCTGGCCAAATGTCGCTGGAATGAATGCTAGGATTTGACTACAGCATAAAAGATTATCTGAAATTTCAGTCTTCATCCTTTTATTATAGGTACCATTTTATTTTTATGATAAATTCTAGATCACAAGGGTAACATGGCTTCGGATGTCTAAAAAAAACTCTTTATAAAGCCTTCAAAAAAAGTTTTTTCAGCAATAAATTTTAAAAAGATTGGGAATTAAAAAATTAGATGGACTGGTAATTGCAAAAAAACTGCATAGTTGTTTGTGCATTCATAGCACAAAAATAGAAATTGTATTTTTAATGCTAAAACCTCAATTCCATTGAAGTGATGGGCTCTTCCAGGGTCTAATCAAGGAAAACTCAGACTATAGGCACAACAATGAAAAATCTTTTCCATGATTGTCCTTAATGATGGTGCTAGTTGGCCGATGTATCATTTTCCTACCTTACTTTTAGTTTCCTTATAACATCTATCAAACCAATCACATTAGGTCAAAGTCAAGCTAATAACAAAGTGGGTCCTAAACTTTTTTTAATTATAACTGATAACCAAAACATTTAGTATTAAAAAAAAACTAAAATTTTGTTCCCTCATACAATTTGGGGCCTAGGCCTGGGAAGATCAGGCCCTGGGCCCTTTAGTATATATTAATCAAAATAATTTTTTTCAGTTATTTGGAAGTCATGTTTTTTTACTGTATAATTGTTTGAAAAATATGTTTAGATAAAGAATATATGTTTGGAATTTTGCAGGGGTCCCAAAAGGATGCAAAAATAACTTAAATACTATAAAACTTTGGGTTTACAATGAGCTTGTTTCAGGTCTTGTGTGGCAACAGAAATGCTCAATGAAAATATAAGAGCTGATTTCCAAAAGGCGTTTAGTCAATTTTTTGTATTTTTCAGAAATCGCGATTTTGTTATGGAAGATTTATTATTGATTTTAAGGTAAAATATTTTTTTCCAGTTATCTATGGATGATACTACGCTAAATTATATGGTTAAAAAATTCTGACAATATAGTTATTTAGAAATAAAAAAAGAAAAAATGACTTAACCCCTTTTGAAATAAAAACTCATGACTTACGCCCTTTAGGATACAACTCAGACTTGCGCCTTTTGGCACAAAATAACAAAATGAAATGACTTCTGTTTGAAAGTAATTATAGTATATTTCTCTCAATTACCTTATATGAAATATAAGGGAATGTAAGTATTGCAATCTGATATTCCGAAATGGAGATTTTGTGCTTTTTTACAGGTTTTGGAGGGTGCCGATACTGAAGAAGGAAATTTTGAATATTGGTCGTCTGTCTGTCTACAGATCGAACTAATTGAACTACAGACATAAAATTTGGTACACGAGTGGATCATTATGAGCTACCCATATAAGGCCAGTTTTATCGAAAGGAGTCGTATGGCACACAGTGTTAATTATTATTTGAATAGAGTAATTTAAATGTAAATTTATGTTTAATTGTTATTTAGAAACTGCACTGAAAAAATTACTTTTTTTTTTAATAGTTTTTTTTAGCTATAACTGTGAGTGGGACAAAATTGTAATGTGCCTATGTGGGTTAGCTTAAGTGGGCCCCTGTGGACTGACCAAAATAAATAGGTTCGTTTCTTTTGGGGCCCGATATGGGTAATACCCATGTTACCCAAATGGGCTCTTACGGATCCTAATGGGATGACTATGATGAAAACGTTTTGATCCAAAAATTTGCAATCATTCATTTGAATTCAGACGTTATTTTTTCAAATTAAAGTTTTCACAATGAAAAAAATAACAAGATAAATTTTTTTTATTATTAATTAATATTTATTTTGTTATTAAAGTACTTTTAAATATTGCAACTATTTTAAAAAAATCCTCTTATGCAAAAA
>JAFNEN010001409.1:0-31448 GCA_019343175.1 Oedothorax gibbosus | reverse complement strand
TTAAAATTGGTTATTATTTTTCGTGAATTTCTTTCTTAATAGAACCAAAATAAAGAAACAGTACGATTTAAAAAAAATTACAAATTTCATGTAGAAAATATATGGAGTAAATAGTAAAATATAGAGACTTTAAAAAACCTACTAAATGTCGAATTATGCTTATTGTTGTAAATTTAGATGCAAGAAATTACTTATTAAATTGTTTTCTGTTAAATATATCATTTTAATGGAACTTAAGATCAAAATGTTATAAAAATATTATGTGCTTAAGATACATCAAACTTTTGTCCACGGTACTACGGTATATGCTGTACTATGATGATCAGTTTAAAAAATTATTTGTTAAAAATTAAATAAATAAAAAGTGGAGAATTCGCTTAAAAACTAGGGGTGTGAAATTTCACATGACTTTCAACTACCACTCAATAATAGATATTTGATACTCTTGCTCCGTGTGACCGTTTTGTACTTGCAATTGTTTTTTAATATTTATATGGTAACTTTAAACGTACAATAAGAATTTTTGTTTTAAGTACGAAGTCCGTAGTTCTTTTCGTTTTATATCAGTACCTTTAAATTTGATTTTCTAGAAAATCTTTTTATGACGTTCGAAAGGTACTAAGACCTCCCGTACCAAATTTGAATGACAAACTAACCATAATGTTCGAAAAAGTTTTTTTTTCTGAATCTTAACCCTCGAAAACGTGTAGAAAAACAAAATTCCATTTCGGATTTTCAACCTTAAAGCAATTACTTTCATTACATTATATTTCATATTAGGTATTTAAAAGTTCGTAATAATTACAAATAATATTGGAACATAGTTGATATAATTCTAAACATAAATAGGAAAGTCATAATTTAGTAAATTGTTGGAACACCAAAATTTATTTCGATTTTATGCATTTTACTTGAATAACCGATGATAAATATGACGTGATTGCGTTAAAGAAAGCACGCAATGTTTTCAAAATTTTTTTACAAAGTTTATGATTAAAGGCATTTACGTAATTATGCGTATTGATCATATATAATGCGTGATTGCCATCCTACGAGATATCTCGTAGTGATTCCGATTCTCAGATAACAGAACATTCTGATAAAATTCATAGTACCATTTTGCCAACCGTTCTTATTAGTTCAATTTCTTTTCAAAACTCGATAAACATGATGGTCTTAGTGGTTCGACAAACTAAACGATCTAGCTTTTTCCTCTACTCCTTTGTGTGATATTTAATTGACATCTAGTAACCCCAGATGTGACTGAGGAACTTCAATACATAAATTATAAAGCTTGTGCAGTTATTGTGTTCTTGCGAAGTGTATCCTTCGCCAATTGACAAAATATAATCCAGCCATAATTTTGTAGAGAAGTTAACATCGAAAACAAATTAAAGGTTTTTAGGGGATAAATTTGAGAGGTGCAAGTGTCTCTTTTGTTATCCCAGAAGGAATTGCTCGTGAATTATAAGAATTTTGACTATATGGTCCCGCAAGCGGTGACCAGGTTCAACCAGATGACTACACAAAGAGTTGTCTGAATAAAAGAAACAGATGTTTCATCTGGCGACAGGAATATTTGGCTGTCTGGGCTTTTAGGTTGGTTTGTGCGTATTTTGTACTGAAATATGGGTTGTAAAATAAAATATTTTATGTTTAACTTCTTGATATGAGTTATGATTGCAAAAATCTTAACACAATTTTTGAAACAATTTAAGGAACCTAGAAATATAAATATTAATTGAAGGTCATAGTAAATGAACACAAAACTCACAGAACGAAGTGTCAGGAAAATGCCTTATAATTGTTATAATTATGACTTATAATTGATTATTATTTTTCGTGAATTTCTTTCTTAATAGAACCAAAATAAAGGAACAGTACGATTTAAAAAAATTTACAAATTTCATGTAGAAAATATATGGAGTAAATAGTAAAATATAGAGACTTTAAAAAAACTTACTAAATGTCGAATTATGCTTATTGTTGTAAATTTAGATGCAAGAAATTACTATTTAAATTGTTTTCTGTTACACATATAATTTTAATGGAACTTAAGATCAAAATGTTATAAAAATATTATGTGCTGTACTATGATAATCAGTTTAAAAATGTATTTGTTGAAAATTAAATAAAAAGTGGAGAATTCGCTTAAAAACTAGGGGTGTGAAATTTCACATGACTTTCAACTACCACTCAATAATAGATATTTGATACTCTTGCTTCGGGTGACCGTTTTGTACTTGCAATTGTTTTTTGATATTTATATGGTAACTTAAAACGTACAATAAGAGTTTGTGTTTTAAGTATGAAGTCCGTAGTTCTTTTCGTTTTATAACAGTACCTTTAAATTTGATTTTCTAGAAAATCTTTTTATGACGTTCGAAAGGTACTAAGACCTCTCGTACCAAATATGAATGACAAACTAACCATAGTGTTCGAAAAACGTTTTTTTTTTCTGAAACCTAACCCTCTAAAACGTGTAGAAAAACAAAATATCCATTTCGGATTTTCAACCTTAAAGCAATTACTTTCATTACATTATATTTCATATTAGGTAATTAAAAGTTCGTAATAATTACAAATAATATTGGAACATAGTTGAAATAATTCTAAACATGAATTGGAAAGTCATAGTTTAGTAAATTGTTGGAACACCAAAATTTATTTCGATTTTATGCATTTTACTTGAATAACTGATAAAAGACTTGAAACCATAACGGAAATATAGATACTCTACCTACTTAGTCAGACTTGGACAGGTTTTACCATGTTTATGAGAGTTTTCTAAGAAATTGCTCATCGACGATGAATGTTTGTTTAATGCGTAATTTATTGGTATATCTTTTTTTTAATTTGAAAGAATATTTTTTTTTGAAAAGTTGGTGTTGTCGTGCTGAAGATGTCCGTCTGTTCCCTTTCCAAAATCGGTTTTATCTGTCGGATCTTAAAAATACTTTTTTCCCCGAAAGATATGAAGATCAAATACATAGCTTTTAGACCGAGAGCCCAGGGCCCCCAGACCTAAGTCATTTTCTAAAGGATGAAATGTATCGGATTTTTTTTTTTAATTTGAAAGAATAAATTTTTTTTTGAAAAGTTTGTTTTGTCGTGCTGAAGATGTCCGTCTGTTCCCCTTGCAAAATCGGTTTTATCTGTCGGATCTTAAAAATACTTTTTTTCCCCCGAAAGATACGAAGATCAAATACATAGCTTTTAGACCGAGAGCCCAGGGCCCCCAGACCTAAGTCATTTTCTAAAGGATGAAATGTATCGGATTAGGTTCGGTTTTCATTTACTTTTAGTATATGCATACCCGCTAGAGTGAACCGACGGCCAATTTACAGGTATCGGGTGCAAAGAGTAGGTAAATTATAAGTTAACTTAAGTAATTTTCTAAAGGCAGATTTTTACGTATGTTTTAGAAAATAATGTTAAAAGTTAATAATAAATTTCCCAGACACTTTCCGTCGGCCGAAACTTTTCCCAGACGCTTTAAACGTCTTTATCAAGTTCAGACTTTGTCCCACGCATCTGGCGGCGTGAGATGGCGCTACAATCGTCCTCGGACGACAAGAAGGGGAAGTTAAGCAAAAAAGAACTAGGTGTGCATGGGAGCTGTGGTTGGCTGGTTGGTCGATTGACATATATATTCCGGTTTGTGTGCTTGATCATTGGATATGTGAAAATGTTGTAAGCTAAAGACAGCTATATTAACTTGTTTATTAATTTATTTTCTAATTAAACGAAAATTTAATTAAATCGAAACCATATTCTTTCTTCGTTTTTATTGCTTATCGACTCAGTTTTATTTGTGTCACCATAAAAACACGAAAAATTACATCCCCACCCCCCAAAAAAATCAACTTAAGTTATATTCTCAGTCTTGCTTTTTATATATGTTACTCAGAGACATATTTTAATACTTTTTTACAAGCTGCCAGACAAATCAGATGGGCCAAACAACCCCCAAACACATATTAAGGGTTGACATGCAAATTAGAACGAGAATAATATAATTATATAGTTTTATAACATAGCTTTAAAAATAACTTAGTTAATTGGTAGTCTAGTGGATAGTCTATATGTCAATCGACCAACCAACCAACCAACCACATCTCCAATACATACATAGTTCTTTTTTGCTTAACTTCCCCTTCTTGTCGTCCGAGGACGATTGTAGCGCCATCTCACGCTCCCAGATGCGCGGGACAAAGTCTGAACTTGATAAAGACGTTTAAAGCGTCTGGGAAAAGTTTCGGCAGACGGAAAGTGTCTGGTAAATTTATTATTAACTTTTCACATTATTTTCTAAAACATACGTAAAAATCAGCCTTTATAAAATGACTTAATTTAACTTATAATTTACCTTCTTTTTGCACCCGATACCTGTAAATTGGCCGTCGGTTCACTCTAGCGGATATGCATGTGGGTCATTCTCTGTAAATGGAACAAATTGCACTTTTAAATCAAATACATAGCTTTCATTCTTTTTGTCTGTGTCTGTATGCCATAACGAGCATCGATGAAAAACAAGTTGGTTTTAACAGAATCTGTCATAAACACAACATTTAACTTTTATACGCCGATTTTGGCTAATTTCATTATTTTCTTCCGAAAATTCTAGTTATTTCTTATTGTTTACTAAATTTACTTGTTTCGAAGAATAACATCTAGTTGAATAGAATTACATCTAGTTAAGACTTATCATGAAAAACTGACATGACCTTATTGGTCAAACAGAGTAGATTTGTTGCAGTGGATCTTTTAGGCATGAATCCGTTTTGGTGAGGAGAGATAAAGTGATGAACCTGACTAAGTATTTTTTTTATATATTATACTTTCAAGTATTTTAGAGAAAGGACTTAGGATGGCAATTGGTCTTTAATTGTTACAATCAGCGATATTACCCTTTTTGTGTACAGGAATAATTTTAGTCTGTTTCCAAACTTCCGGAAAAACAAATACTTTTAATTGACAAGTTATATAAAATGAGAAGTGGATAAATGAAAGAATCGGGGCTACGCTTGATAATAAAGGAGGGTACTTGATCAACACTAATTGTTAAGGATGATTTTAACTTCCTTATGGCACATACAACATTATCATGAAAGATTTCATCAACCCCAACAACATCACTAAAACAATAATTAGGATCATAACCAGAATATGTGATTTAAGACAATTAGAACTTTCAAATAAACATAACCAAAATGTTGGCATCACTTAAGTTTTGATAATTTTACGAGCGTGCCATAGCACGTGATTGTTGTAGTTTTTAAAAAATTAAGACGTTGAATGTCAGTTGAGACTTTAGAATAATAAAAGTTGGTTTTAAAATAAACCGTTACGCTTGTGCCTGAATGATTTAATTGCGATACGACCTTTACGATTCTACATTTCAGAAGTGGGATAAGATAGAAATTATTATCCTTAACGCCGACGATAAACTACGTACGAAAAACTGGATTGTAAAACGAATTCTACGAAACGCCGAAATTCAACTTACGAAAATCTTACGAAAAATTCATCTTACGAAAACAATTGCGACCTGCAAGATTTCTCCATAACGAACTACGAAAACGAAGAAACATTTAGTGGAAGACGGCTTTTTAAGATGGAACAGAATTGTTACTACGGGCAACTATGCTAAATGTCGCCAACGAACTTGGAAACGGACGACGAATCTATACGCTAATGAATGACGACGGATTATACAAAACTGTAGAGAATTATTAATACGGAAAACGAAGAGTTTCGCCAACGAACGGACTGACTTTAAATTTTGTTTTGAAGCGATTAGCAAGTCTCAATTTGTGCCAACTAAGTGAACTTTTCTAATTGTCAAAATGTCTTATTTGGCGAAGTGTAAGAAAGTAGATTTAGTCTTAATAGCAGATGAGTTAAGTGAAGTAACAAACGATGATATGAAAGTTGTTGATTTAAAGAAGTTGATATTGGGATCTGCAAACTACGAGGAAGAGTTTGTTAAATTAATGTCTGAAAGAATAATTAACGAAAGATTAGAAAATGATCGCATAGAAAAAGAAAATGAGCGCCAGCGACTGCAAGAGGAAAGAGAACGCATGGAAAGAGAACGCATGGAAAGAGCTTTTGAATTAGAACGCATAGAAAAGGAGAGAGCTTTTGAATTAGAACGCATAGAAAAGGAGAGAGCTTTTGAATTAGAAAAGTTACGAATTGCTAACGGAAATGGAAGCCGAGGTAAGCAAGACGAAGCAAACATAAATGGAGACGTGATTGTCAATAGACCAAACAAAGATTTGCAAAAATTGATCCGCAAGTTTGATCTGAAGGAGTCAGAAATTAGTCTCTATTTAGTTCTGTTTGAACGCCAAGCACGAAGAGCTGAAGTTCCGGAGGAGGATTGGGTTTCGCATCTATTGGGCCTACTTCCCTACGAAATAACGCAAATAATAGCAAGAGAACCGGAAGAAAAGGCTAACGAATACGAGCATGTGAAGAAATTGTTACTAAAAAGGTTCAAACTTAGTCCTGAAAAATTTCATCAAAAATTTATTCAACACCAAAACTCACACAGCACATGGAGTGATTTCGCCTTCGAACTGCAGAACTATTTTGATGAGTGGATTTCTGGTTTAGAAATTAAGGATTTTCAAGGCTTAAAGGACCTAATGGTAAAAGAACAGCTAAAGCGAAGAGTTCCAAACGAACTGAAGGAGCATTTTATTGATGTGTGGGTAAAATTTTTGACACCGAAGAGTCTTGCTGACAGGCTGGATGAGTATGAAACCGTGAGGGGAAGTAGATCAACCACACAAGCAAACGAACGCAAACAGAGTAACGGCAACGGCTATAATAAGAATAATGCAAACGATCGATTTCAACGGCGCGGAAATTTCAACGACAATAAGTTCAAACCCCAAAATTTAAAAACAGAAACAACTCCTCAACAACGCAACTCCTCAAACAACGCAGGCTTCCGTAAACCCTTGCGCAACGAAAAGGGTGAATCAAAATGTTTTAACTGCAACGACTATGGTCATTTTTCGAAAGACTGCCCAGAAAAGAAGCAAGGTTCAGAAAAGGACCACGTAACGAATTTGGCCACAACAACCAACAAAACTGCAACTCCAGATCTTTATCTAAAAAGGGCCAAAATTAACGGTGCAGATTGGGTCGAAGCGTTGATTGACACAGGAAGCAGTAGCTGTTTTATGAAAAAGTCTGCTGCACATAAATTAAAAATACCTTTTACCCCTGAAGTAACTAATATTTACGGATTTGGAAACCAAAGTACACCAGCGGGAAAAACTCTTGGTAAAGCTGTTGTTGATATAGAGATTGACGATGTTTCCGGGGATGAAGTAACGGTTCTTATTGTAGAAGATGAAGCTCAAGCCGTTGATTTGTTGGTCGGAAGAACATGGACTGATATGCCTCACATAGCTTATGCAAAAGTGGGAAACGAATTGCATATCGACGAAGCACCATTCCGCAAATTGCAACTGAATATAGATAAACGATTCTCTCTGAATGCAGCCAAAACTACAGTCATCGAAAAGAACTCTGTCAACTTAGTGCAGTGTAAAGCCGAAAATTTAAGTGACGGTTTGCTTTTACTCAATAACGAAAGAAACATGGATTGCTTAGTCACAGTAGTTAAAGGAAAAGCAGAAATTCCCATCTTCAACTTTCGAGATAAAAGTCTTACGTTAACATAAAACCAATGTGTAGGCAGAGGTGAATCAATTGAATTGCTTGAAAACAGTATTGTTTTAGAAAACTTAAAAAGTAGCATTTCAAGTTCAAGTAATGAAACTCCATATTCTGAAATTCTGGACACTAATGTCTTAACTACTTCACAAGAAAAGTATATTAGTAAACGTCCACTTGAAGATGAAGACATAAAAACAGATGATAATGTATCTTACGACCAAAAGCAACAACTAGTTCAACTTCTTAACGAGTACAGAGATTGCATTTCGCTTGATTTACAAGAGCTTGGTTGCACAGATTTAACTACGATGGAAATTAAGGAAGTAGAGGGCAGCAAACCGGTTTCCATGAGACCCTATAAAACAAATGCTGAAGAACGATCGATAATTAAGCAAATAGTGAAGGAATGGAAAGACTACGGAATCTTTTCTGAAACTAGGTCACCGTACGCCAGTCCAGTGATGATTGTTAAGAACAAAACAGTCTTGGCTCACTTCAAGACCAAATTCATTGCCCAGAAGGCCAAAAAGGGGGAAGAGGTGAACCCCAACTGCAAGGCCCAAGGGGACAGACCCATCTCGGTAACTTGGTTCAAGGACGAAGAAATGCTGGCTAACGGAACGATACCTAGATACAGTAAGAGACAATTCGACCACACTGATGGCCTCGCTTCTCAGCTGAGTATCCATTCTGCCTGGAGAGAGGATACCTCTGTGTTCTCATGTAGAGCCTCGAATCGCTTCGGCGATGATGATTCGACTGTGGAGTTGGTGGTGCAAGAAGGGCCAGACAGTCCTGTGCTAGTAAAAGTAATTCATATTTCCAGTAGAAGTGTGCAACTACGATGGAATATGCCGTTTAATGGAAACAGTCCAATCATACGTTTTCTGGTTGTCTCTGAAAATACTAATGGCAAATATGAATCAAACATTGTAACGACGGATGTCTCGGGAAGTCAAACTGATGCAACTGTAAGAGGCCCTAAACCAAGAATGACGTACAACATTCATGTTCTCGCTGAAAACGCCATCGGAAGAAGTCCCAGAAGTAAACTTATTTCGGTTACAACTGATGATGAAGTTTCACGGACTCCTCCATTGCAAGTTCAAGTTGCTCCAGTAAATTCGAACTCATTAAGAGTATCTTGGATGCCACCTGAAGGATCAAAAGACGGCATAACAGGGTATCACGTAGGATACAAAGCAGCCAAATCCGGTGACCAGTATTTATTCAAGATCTTGAAAGTTACTGAAGAATTTGAAAATGAGTGTGTTCTCTCTAACCTGTTAAGTTCCACTGAGTATAATATAGTTGTTCAAGCATTTAATGAAAAAGGCCCTGAACCTCAGTCTGATGAAATAGTGGCAGAAACAACTAAATTTGCGGGGAATAAAGAAGTGGAGTTTGATTTCTTAACGAGGAGGATTGATATTGGAAAAGTGTCTGTTGGCCACCCTCCTCCCGTAGTAGCCGAATCCTCAGCCATGGAACTCCAGCGGCGACTGGCCGTCATCACTTCGGCCGTGTGTTCTGCCGTGGTTTTGGTCGTGATTTTAATTGCCGCTTGTGCTGTGCTAACGCGAAGAAGGAGACAGAGGCCAGAAGGTCATGATTCCGAAGCTGATCGCAGAAGCACAGGAGAAATTCAAAAATCAGAAAACGTCGCTCTCAGCGCATGGGAGAAGCGATCGAGAGCTGACTCATCAGATAGAGGCTCACAATGTAGAGAATCCCTCTATTTATTCCTACTCTCTGTCTATATGTATTTTAAGTATTGTATCATCGAGGACGATGTATTTATAGGATGGCCGAATGTTGGCATCACTTAAGTTTTGATAATTTTACGAGCGTGCGATAGCACGTGATTGTTGTAGTTTTTAAAAAATTAAGACGTTGAATGTCAGTTGAGACTTTAGAATAATAAAAGTTGGTTTTAAAATAAACCGTTACGCTTGTGCCTGAATGATTTAATTGCGATACGACCTTTACGATTCTACACAAAATAATCAGCAAACAAATTAGAAATTTCAAAACTATCTCAACAGATTCTTTATCATTATAAACTATTTTACTTGCTGTGGTACTTTTTTTAAAATATGACCAAAATTTTTGAGGCTCTAATGTAAGTTTGTTTTGAAGATTAGATACATAATTAAGGCATCGTTAATGTCAGTTACAGTGAAGAAAATTCCAATCAATAGAGTTCATCAAAAACCATAAGTACATATAAAATTTGTGTTTTTGTAATCATACCTAAGAATCTGAGCCCCATCATTACTCGTACGAACAGGCCTAGCTGAGTACTGCTAGCGTATTTAGGCCGGTCTCGATTTGGCGGCTTAACTTTTGCAGCCAAGTAGCGAAAACGTACTTAATTTGGTTGATTGATTGAGTTGGGTTGAGATACGTGCTCGCCCTAAGGCTGCTTCATCTCATTCATCCGGGAGGCAGAGAACTATATGAAGAAAACAATAAAAACGTGAAACGCCACTACGGCTGGATAATTTTTAGGATTTCACTAATGAATCTAATTGTAGCAAAGGTCTTAAACGATGCATTCTCAGACAGGTCAAAAATCCAACTGAAAGAGAGTGGGAGAGTAGCCATTTTCTTTCTGAAAATATCCCTAGGAGCGTTTAAACGCTCGCATGAGAGGACCAGGTGATCAATTGTATCAGGAACTTTGCACACGGGGCAATCAAGAGGAATGTTAGGATCAATAAGATGTAATCTAGAGTTGGTAGGGAAAGATCTAGTTCGAAAGCGAGATAATAACACATCAAACTTCCTATTAGGAGGAAGGAGCAGATGCTTTGCTTTAAAAGACTGAAGGTGACTAAAAGAGCAAGAGTATATGCAGTTTTCCCAAAGACCATGACCTTCCTTTAAAGCGCGATCTCTAAGGGACCTATAAATGTCTTCCAATGAAACCAACTTGAGAATTATTTTGTCCGAAGCTGATCGAGCTGCCCTGTCAGCTTTTTCATTTTCCATAATACCTTTATGACCAGGGGTCCAGACCAAATCGAGGCTTCTGAACAGGTCAGCCTTGGAGAGGATGAGGTTATGGACAGTAATTACTGCACTATTGGATTAAGAGTTAATCGCTTGAAGGGCCGAGACCACCGATAGACAGTCAGAGAAAACAACGTATGAAGCATCCGACTTAACAAAAGAAATAATTGCTAGGATAAGAGCCAAGGTTTCACCTGTGAAAATGCTATTGAGATTAGAAACACTTCCCGAGACCGTACTGTCGTCAGCAAAGTTGATCGCCGCAATTTTACATGAACTACTAGACCTAGAGGCATCAGTAGAAATAAAAATAATGGAGTCACTAAACTGGTTTTTGTAATCCAAGAAAAACTATTGATAACACAATCAGAGAGGTCTCTGGACTGGAAGGGATAGCTATGTGAGTGGATTCGGAATTTAGAGTTATTCGGACTTGGGAATTCTTTGGAAATGATGTAATTAGTGTTAATACCTAACTTGGGAGAGAGACCTCCGAGGTATTTCCTAAGGGTAATCGGACGCTGGAGGCGGTTAAACCTGGCCAGGTCAAAAAAGAGGTTCGGGAAATCCGATTTCGGACACGCAAACTGCTTGTAATAGAACTTTTGGGCAAGAAGTAAGTGCCGATTGGAAAGCGGGAGGACCCTTGCCTCCTGTAAGAGAACAGGGATTGGTGTCCTTCGAGGGAGGTCAGTAGCCACCCTAATAGCCATGGAAGATTATTGTTCCCCATGAGTTAGAGGCAATTGCTTTGATAGCGTTGAGTATCTTTATCGACTTTTTCTTTAGGTAATCAAAATGATACCCAAAGGTAGGGTTTCTAGAGAAAAAGACGCCCAGGATTTTGATATAATCAACTGAAGGGATTGGCTGACTGTTAAAATGGAAACAATTTGAGTTCCTCACCATTTTGTTTGAGAAGTTAATACTTTCGCATTTAGAAGGATTGATACTTAATTTCCAGACCTTGCACCAATTGTTAATGTAATCGAGAGTTAGCTGGGTTTTAATTATCAGTCTCTGGAGGTCTTTGTCACTATGAAGGATAAAAATATCGTCTGCATAAGTGAAGCACTCGACATCGTCCGGAATAACATCGAAGATGTCGTGCATGTATATACAGAACAGGAAAGGGGATGTGCAGGACCCCTGCGGGACTCCTAGATTACTGGGAAGGGATTGAGAGACAGTATTCCTCCAGGAGACAAAGAAACTTTTATTGCTTAAGAAACAATGGATGAAGAGAGCGGCTTTACCTCCAATGCCCAAGTTTGAAATTTTGACCATTAGCCTATCTCTCCAGACAGTATCATAGGCAACTGTGATATCAAGTTTAATAAAAAAAACAGTACTTATTCTCATTCTTGGCCAGGGTAATTTTGTGATGAATTAATGACAGCGCGTAAGTGCAGTCTTTGTGGGCTTTGTGTCTTTGGATGAGTAACGAAATGAACAGTTTAAACTTGCACAGTCATGCAGATACCACGCCTAACGCCTAATTTATACTATAGACGTTGTGTTGCGGTTTATTTTTACAAGAATCCTTTTAACCCGTTGACTGCCACGATAGTGATAGAACATTTTCATCGATATATGCTAATGTAAGGAAGAAGTACATCCTGGTTTTAAAACGATTCGTAACAATAAATAGGAACTAATCCTTCTTCATTTTCAAAAATGTAAAAAGCTCAGTTGGAGGTCGCATATAAAAATAAGATGAATTCTTCGTCACAGAGAGACGCTTTATGTGACGTCACACTATCCGTCCGGTTTGGGTTGTTGTTTCATATTATTTGTAGTATTTTGTTTTAGTATTTTTAAAGTTTCATAATAGTCAACCTGGTCGGGATAGCCTGGTTTGTAGAGTGTTGTACTGACATTCTTTAGGTTCCAAGTTCGAGCACTGCTTGTCGAACACCCCCCGTGTACGCTTAATGGTGACTGGTGCACGTTAAAGTCTGTCGTGGTCACAAAGCCCTCCAAGTTCCCATAGCAAATCAATACTTCAACGGGTGACAAGCCAATTCTGGAATCTCCTTTACATCTTTAAGTTTTTTTGATAACTTGTGGGCTTCTTGTTGAAGTCTAGCGAAAAAAGGCGACTGTTTTTAAGCTTTCTGCAATCCAGTTTTCATTATTGAAAAATTACTATATAGCTATATCCAACACTTCCAATACTTTTGCCATGAGGCCACAGAGGAAACCAATACCCAGGGACAAAGTTAAGGGACGAGAAGTCCACATTTTAAATGCGAAATGCCAATTTTTTTTAAAGGTATTTGTTGAAAAGGGTATAGATTCAATTTAAAATGATCAAAAATTGTGCAAATAATTTGTGTTTTATAGCACCGAAATAAAAAATTGACGTACGGGTAATGGGAAGAAAAAGAATTTCCTGTATTATTTTGTATTATAAAAAAATTATCAATAGTTTTATCGATAAAGGTTGTTGTATATGCTTTTATAAGGACCGCACTTACTGTATAAGAAAAAAATGGAAAATTAATTTTCCTTTTTATCATAAATTTAGCCTAAGCGACATTAAAGTTAAAATTAGGGTAAAATTACTCCTATACTGATTATTTATTTATTTTATTTACTTATTCGTTTTTAAATGCAGATTACAGAACAAGTCTAATTACAATGTATATTGAACATAAAAATTAAAATACGAAAAAAAACGAAATAATTGAATATAAAAACAAACTAACACATTATGCAGATAAAAGTCGCAAACAGTTTGTTTTAAAATAATTAAAAGGCAGCAAAAATATCAAGTTCTTAAGAAATGCTATTGTAAATTTTATAAAACTTAAAAGACATAAATTTTGGATATAGTATGTTTGGATGGTAAGAGCTATAGAAAAATAAAAGATGATTGCGGGTAAATCTATTGGGAATAAAATGTATAGTACTAGTTATGTAGTTGGAATCAATTCTATTGTTTATAACCTTATGATGAAACAAAAGACAGGAAACTTCACTCCTAGATTTAAGGGTAGAGAAATTAAATATGTTACGCAGCTCAGATGAGATTAAATCAAAAAAACTAGTATGAAATATCTTAAAATATAAAAAAAAACGAAGAAAACAATTTTGGACTCGTTCGATTAATTTTATATGGTTGTCATCATAAGGTTCCCATATGAGGCTACAGTATTCTAAAATAGAACAGACCATACTGAAATAAAGAATTTTTAAAATTTGTTGGGAAGTGGAATTATTAGGGTTTTTTTTTGTTTGAGGAAACCAAGAATTTTGTAAGATTTGGAAGTGATATTATTAATATGTTTAGATAAATGAAGATAACTCCAAAAAGTTACACCCAGATCTTTAATTGGTTATTACGAGGCAGAGCCATTAATATTATAAGGATGCATCAAACGATCTGATTTACAAGTATAGCTCAAAGCACTGCATTTAGATACATTTAAGGGTAATCTACTACTTAATCACCAGTTATAAAAATTATCAATATCACTCTGTTCGTATCGTTCTTTATAAACGTTCTTTTATAAACCTGTGTTTAGTATTTATCTATGTAAAGTGTATGCACACATTTCTGTATCATAATTTTTTATTCTATTTTTAAAGACTGCAATTTTTTTCCTTCAAGTATTTTTACTCCGATTTGAAGTCTAACGTGTGTGTATATTCTATATGTAAAAACGTAATAATAATATATATTAAATATATATATATATATATATATATTAATATATATTATATTTTAAAATATATTATATATAAATAAATTATATATATATAATATATATATATATATATATATATATATATAATAAATATTTAATATATTAGATATATATAATTATATATATTTATAATATATAATATTATATTTTATATATATATATAATAATATATATATAATAATTTTATAATTATATTTTTATAATATATTATATATATAAGTACAAAAAGCATTGAAAAATATAAACATCCCAATACATAATACAAAAGAGAGAATCTTCCAACTGGCGCTAAGCCCCATAATCAGTAAAAAACTAATAACGAATACAAAAACAAAAGTAAAACAAAAAAATGAAAAAGATATGGAAAAAAAACAAAAATTTTAATTTTGTTTCTGTCCATACCCTTTTTTCATTTTCTTGTTTTACTTTTTTTTTTTTTGCATCGTTATATATATATATATAATATATATATTTTTTATATATATATATATATTATATATAATAATATATTATATATATATATATATTATATATTTTATTATATATATATATATAAAAATATAAAATATATATATTTATATATAATATATTAAAATATATATAATAATTATATATATATATATAATATATATATAATATATATATATATATATATATACGATAAGTGTACGATGGAGTTCAAGTTTTTGGGAAATTTTTAAAGTTATTGACGTTGCAGATGTATTAATGGATGTAGGTGATTGGCAACGTCAAAAACTTTAAAATTCCAAAAAACTTGACCCCCCATCGTACACTTATCAACAACAATTTCCCTCCAAAACTTATAAAGAAGTATCTGAAATAATTTTCTTTGGGACTCACAAAAACTTTTACTCATAGTCTATTTTTCCTTCCTGCACTTAATTTCTACACTGAAAACTGTAAATAGTTTCACCTAAGTTTTTAGTTCGGATTTTTGTGAAAGGGGTTGGGGCTTTAAAGTTTCGTTTTTCTTTTTATTCGCTTCATCTGCTTTATGTAAGTTTTGTCTTTAGTTTTTTTAATTTTGATTTTGTTTTTAATTTTTATTTTTGTTTTTAATTCTCTTCTGGAAATTCACAGTACACTTCGGGTAAATTGGATTTTTTTATTTGACTCTCGTCCATCCCAAAAAATTTTACAGAAAAGTGTATTGTTTTAATAGTGGCTCAAGGTTTTTACCTAATGATGAAATGGCCTTTCCCACTATTTTTGGTTTTTTTCCATATCTAATTTTTATATTTTTTCATTTTTTGTTTTACTTTTTGTTGTTTTTGTATTCGTTATTTTGTTTTTTACTGATTATGGCAGCTTTAGCGCCAGTTGGTAAGATTCTCTCTTTTTGTATTATGTGTTTAGTATGTTATATATTTTTTTGGCCAATGGATATCAATAGAGATCAAGCTCTATTGATATCCGTAGGCGAAATCCCTGTACAGCTTACTGATCTCTTGGAATCCGTTGGCCAAACCCCGTACAACCTCTATGGATGTCCGTTGGCCAAATCCCCGTACAGCTTACTGTTTCTCTATGGATATCCGTTGGCCAAATCCCCGTACAACCTCACGGATGTCCTTGGCCAAATCCCCGTACAGCTTACGGACCTCTACTGGATATCCGTAGGCCAAATCCCCAAACAACCTCTACGGATGTCCGTTGGCCAAATCCCCGTACAACATACTGACCTCTACGGATGTCAGTTGGCCAAATCCCCGTACAACTTACGGACCTCTACGGATATCTGTTGGCAATTTTCCCAAACAGCCTAATAGTCTCAATGAATCACTCTATGGTTACACACAGGCCATCGCCACACATAGTCTACTGATATCTTTAGATCATTGTAATATAGATATACGCTGGCCGATTGAATGTGCAGCCTACAGATATCTGCGTGTAACTTACTCTATTCGTCCAGCAAAATAGTTATCTTTGAGGAGAGTAATAAATATTAGTTTGAAAATAAAACAAATAAATCATGAATGAACAATTATTGATTATGAAAATTAATTTTAATTATTTACAATTTTTTAATCACATACAGTAGGACCTTGATTATCTGATCTAATTGGGACCAGAGGTAGGTCGGATAATTGAAAATGTTCATTAACTAATAAAACTTATGGTACAGAGGATCACCGGAAGTCCTTGAACCGCAAATCTGCCAATGTCCAAATTCCGTGCTGATTTTGTTGTATGTTGCAAACATTGAATTTCAGTGTTAAATTATCTCTGAAACCGAGACTTCCTGAAAGACGCAAAGAGCTCTAGAACATAACTTGTAATTTCTGACAAGTGCTTAGTTTTTGTTTTATATTATATATCACAAATCTTACGAATTTGAAAGATTCCTGACAAGGATTGCCAGAAATTTCCTTTTACTTTTTTAGTTGCAAAGGATTGCTATCTTAAAATTACTGCAGGTTCCAGATTTCATAAACGCCAGAATTTCCCGATAAATTACTGATTTCTAGTTTATTTTGTAAACAACTGATAATGATCTAGCTGGAGAATTTTTTTTACGTACTGTTCAGTTAACAGAGTTCCAGATAAAAGAGGGTCGAATAATCAAAGTTGTAATGTATTTACATTATTTTTTTCTCGAAAGAGTTTTTCCGCAATGTAGGTCACCTAACTTGGATGCTTATCTCTATAGATCAGTTTCCCTATATCTATCAAACAATTAAATGTACAGCTGACAGAAATCTGCCGATAACTTACCTACTCTATTTATAGTGCTGCCCAGTTACACATGTAACTTTTGATCTTTGAGGATGTCACCGAAAACCAAAGGTCAGCTCATATAATATTCAAGAAACATGCGTGTGATTCGACTTCAATATATACCTGTATACATAATATAGGGAACAATATCATATCAAACTTGATTTGGACCTGATATTGGTTCAAATAACAACTATATGATTAACCAACTTTGGCTTTATGGTTATCAAGTTTTATCAGATTTGGACATTATAAAAGTAATGTAATTTAAGTTGTATGCAACAGCATTTGCCGTATTTGGCACTGGATATAAATACTCATTATGGTAATAAAATTTTAGAGCAAGGTTTGAAATGAAATCTTCCTAAAAGTCAAATATCATATACAGTCAAAGTCTGTTACAATAGCAACTTGTTTATAACACTATAAATGTTTGGTCCCTTAAATTGTCTATAGAGCTTGATGTTATAACATCTTGCTTATAAAGAAATTTTTTGATGAACTCCTTGGTTATGTTACAATGCTAAAAAGGTTATTTGATATACATAATGCCTGCTTAAAGAAAAATTCATTTTAACTTTAATTATTAGTAATGAGTATATCCTACGTATTTTACACGATTTACTACATATAATATTCATTCATTTATAATGTTACTAGATTATATGTCATAAATATTGAGGTCCCTTGAAAGACGCTATAACCAGGTCAGGTTATATAGTAATTTATACTTCATAACTTGATAATTTTAAGCTATGTCATGATATATTAAAAATTTTGTTAAATCTGATTTAATTTATGCAATGTTAAAATAAGAACAATGGTTATTTTGTTATTTTAAGTTAAATTCAAACCCTGTTAACCAGAACTCTACTTTATATTGATTTTGCTCGAGCTGTACTGGGACATTTTTCAGTGCTTTAAAAGTTAAAAAAATACAAAAAAAACATGGTTATTGCAAATCACTGCACATGACATATCGCTTAGCATAAACCAAAATTCTGCAGTTTATCTTACAATATTATTCAGTGATGAAAATTTAAAATAGAAAAAAAAACACTGTTATAATAATTTTCTAACCATTTGTATCTTTACACATTATTTCCAATTTATTCCAAAATTAAACTTTATAAATTGCATATTAGAGTATCATTTGAATTGTTTTTGTTATATATATTTTAATTAAAATTATATCGTCCGTCAAATGAGATAACCAAGAATGTGCAAAAATACAGGTACAGATACCGGAAACAGACAAATTTCTGGCTTCGGTTAAATGGGCAAAACCAGGTCTTTAGCTGAACCGGGTAAAAATAAAGAACTGGTTTATTGAATAAACAATTTAAGCGACTAAACTGAAGGTTATTGTTGGGACGTTGAGCCTTGGTCAGGTCTCGGTCCGGGTTTCGGAAGGCCCTGCGATCGAGTCCCGTACCATGAAGACCTACCGAGTAATGCGGAGTATTGGCCGAAATTGTTGGGTCCGAAAGTCCTCTAAGTTCCATACCAAATCAATACCTCTGGGGAAACCCAATTCTGGGGATCTCGTGCCTCTGTCTCAAAATTAGATGGATCACTTATGTGTGGGTTGTCTGTTGTGTCTGTCTTACTTGACGAAGGTTTAAGCGGTCGCTGACCAAGCACACAAACCTTATATATGTCTACAACCAACAACCTCGTGGTTATTGTTATTTGAAATGTCGCACAAGCTACAGGGATGGGTTTTGGCGAAGGGTGTCGTAATTAGACCATTAAAGTAAAGCTACTAATGAAGAAAATTAATGCTGTTGATAACATGATTATGGTTCATAAAAATATACCATAATGGGTTTATATGATTGGGCATTAACTATTACCCTCTCGCTGCGAAAATTGCCCTAGAGCATCAAGAACTATGCCATTGGTAATGCTATTCATCTGACATATTATTCGGCAACAAAAATCTAAAGAAACGGGCACATGAAGTGCTATTTTTTAATTAAAAAACAGAAGTTACTTTTAATTTTAATTTCATTGTTTATAAATGTAAAATGGCAACTTAATATAAACTATTCCTTTTGATAAGGCATTCTTTGCGATTTTTATGTTCTTCAGAAAATATTCGAAAATCACACCTTCGAGACATTTTTTAAGTACAGATATTATTATCGGCACATCATATGATTGTAGGTTTAAATTACGACTCCTCTCGCCAATGCCCTAGTGTAGCAAACGATACATTACAGTAAGTACACCTTAAACATGCTCTAAAGTCCTGGTCACCATTATAAGTTGCCTAGGGTGCCTACTCAAGTGTTGACTCGTCACATGATTGTGGTTCTAAATTATGACTCCTATTGTAATCAGCACTATGCACAAGCCAGAATTGTCACGACTTTTCAAACTCATAGGTACTTTAATGTTTTAATTATAAGCTACAACACTTACTTGCTAAACGCTTCAGACTTTACAGGAGACCCTCTCTCTCAATCGGTAGATTTTGGTGATGAAGGTAGATTTTGGTGATGAATGGCAGCTTTATTCCATCCTCGTCATGAAGAGCAGAGGAAATATAACAATTTTGCAGTTTACAGTGGTGTGCTTAATGCATAACTTTAAAAATTAAGTTTAATTGGGGCGAGTTTAATGAAAAACCGTCTCCCAGATTATCTTAAATTCATAAGTTGTGCATATATTTTATAATGATGAACTTAAGCTAGAAAGAAAAGATAAAAAAAAGTATAAGTATTATATTACATAATAAAATACTTCTAATAACTTGACAAAAAATTCTGAGATGCTTTTATACACATTCAATGCCCACTAAATTATTAATTATATTAAAAAAAATTACATTATTTAAAACGATGTGTTACAATTAACAAAATGATTTTAAACTTGAAAATTTCTATTCTACAAGAGATTTGTAAACACATCTCATTCATAAGCAATTCAAACAAAACTACTAAAAATTGTTTTTGGCGAAGTGTAAACTATTTTACCATAGCATGTTTTCTTTAAATATAATAATATTATCCTCGCATTGCACTCTGTATTTAAAAAAAAGTGTATTTTCTCTCCAAAACATTTATTCTGCAAGGCATGCACGAACATATGGTAGATTTCAGCCTAACCTGAAATCTGTTCGTATTTCCGATAAAAATGTTGTAAAACAATATAACTTACTTTCATATTTGTTTTATTCTTCTTTTTCAGGTATTTGATTGTAGCTATAAAATAATTTTTAAAGTTAAAATTAAATAACAAAATTCTAAAACGTAAACAAATATTAAGCAAAAAGTTACGGTTAACAGTTAATTGAGTTTGTTTTGTACTAAGAATTTACAACTGGAATTTTAATTATTTTAATCTTCAACTGTTTTCACTTTTTTCTTTGTATTTAAGCCAATATACATAACTTTAATTTAAAAAAAAAACATTTTATGTTAAAACAAAGCATTTACAGTATTTTTCACATTGAAGCTCAGTAGTAGCCTTTAGCAACTTGGAGGGTTATTCGCTCTCCAAAACAATATTTGTTTGTTTATGAATTTATATTACATTGCCAATGGCTATCGTGCATTATAATCTAATTTTCAACACTGCAGCCATTACTTTATGTAAAGTTCGTAACCAAAAGAGAGGGGACTTAAAAGTGGAATAGGGAGCGTTTTTAAAAATGTTTGTAGTTTAGCAAATCCAATATAAACAAACTGTGTGATTAAAACAAAAACAACCATTAAAAACACGTTATTAAAACTGCAAACGAGTATGTACCCAAATAATCAATAGATCCTATTGATCAGAACTCATATTGATATTTGAAAAGGTCTGAGGTTCCTTGATCTCGATATCCTAT
Source organism: Oedothorax gibbosus (assembly GCA_019343175.1). Taxonomy (NCBI): domain Eukaryota; kingdom Metazoa; phylum Arthropoda; class Arachnida; order Araneae; family Linyphiidae; genus Oedothorax; species Oedothorax gibbosus. The sequence goes on along the minus strand of JAFNEN010001409.1, from coordinate 10,439 downwards.
TTATCAACAGTTCTGACATTCTGTAGAGTTTTTGATTCCTAAACCGAATCCTACTGACACATTCCAATTGAAGTCGGGTAAAGTCTATGGATATTGCCATTGAATCGGTATTCTACTGATGTCTTTTATTATTAATAATGGATCTGTATTGTATCAGAGAAATAAAACAATCATAAATTTAACCGCCATCAATAGAGTTATAGCCTGTACCGATACTCGTAAGTGCAGTCCATAGAAATCAATAGGTTTGTTTGATGTCGTGTTTTTGTTACTGATCTTAATGGTGCATTTTTAGTGGGTATATATTTATTTGTTTTCTCTCTAAAATCAGAATACTACTATATATACTATAAATATATTATATAAATAGCTAATAATCATCATAAATATATTATATATATTGATAGTTTTAAATATAATATTATAAGATTATAATAATTATATAATATTATATATATGCATTAATATATACTATATATAGATATTATCATTATAGCTTAAATTTAATGATCTCACCCTGTAAGACCTCTCTTAGCATTGACAGAGACGTCGACTTTAACTTTTATTTTTTTAAGTTTATGGTTTCTAATATTTCGTATCACTTGATGCAAACTGTACGATCTTTGAAAACTGTGAAAAGTGCTTTAAATCCTTACAAACTCTATAAAAAGTTATGCTTTTTAACAGAAACTTCAAAAATTATATTCCATTAATTTCTTCATAATTGTTGAGAATTTTCACTCGACTTATTTCCGATCAAATACAACGGTCAATAGTTCTGCATAGCTCATAGCGCATCTATTGTTGTATTTTTTAACTAACAACAATATCTGGGAACAAGCTGGTTTAACTTCCTTGTATGAACTTATTACAAATATTATTGTCTTCTTTTTTATGCAGTTTCGCAAAAAATGTAGGTTTTATATTTTAAAATTTGTATTAAAAGCAGAGATTTCTAGAACTTTCGCAAAAACATAACATATGATAATAAAATTTATAAAAAAAAATACTTAGTAGAAGATATATTCTACAATTGTTTGTTACTTATTTTCAATAAAGGAGGGGGCTTAAAAGTGGAATAGGGGAGTAGTTTAAAAATGTTTGTAGGTTTAAACTTAAACAACTGTGGGATTAAAAAAAACACCGTTAAAAGAAAGTGATTAAAACTGAAACCACTAGTACCCAAATACTCAATTAAGATCCTATTGATCAGACTCCTATTGATATTTGTAAAGGTCTATAGGTATCCATTGATATCGAAATCCTATTGATCACAAGTCTATTGATATCTGTAGAGTTCTTTGGATATCCATAAGAACCGGAATCCTACTGACCACATCCTATTGATGTCGGTAAAAGTCTATGGATATCCATAGAGATCGGTATTTACTGATATCTCTTGTATAATGTCTATGGATCTGTATTGATATCAGTAGAGAAAAAAATCAGTAGCGTACCGACATCAATAGAGATCAGTAGCCTGTACCGATATCGGTAGGTGCATCCATAGAAATCAATAGAGTTGTACTGATGTCGATGTCGGTAGGTTTTTGTACTGATCTATATGGGTCATTTTTAGTAGGGTATATATATATATATTATATATATATATATATATATAATATATATAATATATATATATATATAATATATATATATATATATATATATATATATATATATATATATATATATATATATATTATATATTTATATATATATATATATTATATATAATCTATCCTGTTAAAACCTCTCTTAGCATAAACAGATGCGTCACTGTTTTGCTCTTTTTTTTTTGTTCTTGGCGTGTTATTTCGTATCACGTTTCACTGTATCGCTTTTGAAACTGTGAAAAGTGCTTTCATCCTTATCAAACTCTTAAAAAAGTTATGCTATTTTACAGAAACATGTCATGTTCATTCCAGTTAATTTCTTCAAACGTTGAACAATTTCACTCGACTATTCCGATCAGATACAACAGTCAATAGTTCTGCAATAGCTCATACGCGCTCTAGTGTGTGTATTTTAACTAACAACCAAACTTGGAACAAGCTGTTTAACTTCCTTGATATGAACTGATTACAAATATTATTGTCTTCTTCTTTTAATGAGGTTTCGCAGAAATTGTAAGGTTTACTATTTTATAAAGTGTATTACAGCATAGATCGAAACATCGCCAAAAACATAACAGTTGACGACAGAGCTGTTTTCAGTGACGTACATTTTCGACAAATTTCAAATGCATTTTTTGTTGAAATTAAACATATTTGTGAATATTTAACCTTACATTCGGAATCTGCAGCTTCTAATGTACCAGAAAAACGCATGTATTATGAATTTCGCGTTTCATGCAACTTGTCCATTGTGTAACTTACCAAATGAGTATTGGTTTTTTTTCGTATATTAGTACTTGTGTATTGTATATTGCAATTATTTGAAATGAAATATTTCAAGGCAGGCGGTATGTTGCGACGCTCACGCCAAATGTCAAGAGTTTTGTGTATTACCCGAACTATGTAATTGTATGCTATCGATGAAAAAATAAATCAGAATTCAAACAACTAATATTACCTGCAGTGTTAGAAAAAATCTTTATACCCTATAAATTTTCCCTAATTCTTTAGAAAACATTCCGTGTCAACTATAATTATTATTTTTTCTTTCATTATAAAAACAGATTGTATGCACTGAAAAACAAAACCGAATCAATACGAGCATACATATTTTTTTGTATATCCCAGCGACTGGTGCCGTTCTATAAGTGGGACGTTTGAATAACTAATGTAATCGTTTATATTATTATAATCACTACTTTTTTAATGTATCGATATGGATTTTTATAATATATATAATTTTCTAAAATATAGACTAGTTCTTTGTAATTACGTTTACTGTAATCAAAAAGTATCGTTTTTTTAAAAATCCTGTGCTTAGTATTTATCTATGTAAAGTGTATGCACACATTTCTGTTTCCGATAATTTGTTTATTTCGTCTTTTTAAAGACTGCATATTTCTTTTTCCTTTAAAGGTACTTTTACTCCGATTTGAAGTCTAATGTGTGTGTGTATATGGGCAATTCTACCATAATTTTTAATTTTATGTCCCTTGGGCATAACTTAAAAAAAAATTAATATTTCTTTTCAATTTTTTCTTATTATACTAATAGACCGGTCCTTATATAATTGCAAAACGGAATTTTAAAGCAAAGAAACTCTAAAAAAAATTTAGGGCACAAAACAATGCAGAAAATTGTCCGAAAGTTAAATTTTTAGTTTTGGCTCAAAGTAGCACATTTTTAAGCAGAAATTACATTTATTTGGATTTTAAATTGAACTAATACTATATCTTAACAAATCCTTCCATAAAATTTTGTCTTTTAATATTTATATGTGTATTTTATCCTAACTTGTCCCTGGGTTTTGGTACATTCACTGACCCAGTGGCGACCACGGGGTTTATAGGTAAGTATCCCACCCAAAAGTTTTTTAATTAACCAAAAAGTCTTCTCCAGCGAGCTTTTAGAAAACAGTTTTCTTTTTAAACAATTGAACACAGAATAACTCGCTCTTAAAAGGACAGATGGGTCCCAATTGTAGTTATATTCCCAGGAATTCCTACGAGTCTATAGAAGAAAACGACAAGATACAAGAAATAATCATTGGGATCCACACGTGCTTAGGTTCGGACAACAAACCATCCCCTTTCTTTCTTCAAAGAGTAAACAACATCCTTTGGCACTGAACCCGGCAACACTTCTTATGACACCGAAAGTCACAGTTCAATCACTCATGAGGGGCAAGCCTAGTTCTTTATATCAACCATGGCCTCGTACAAAAAAGTCATGAGCGTGTATGGTCTATGTCCTTTGAGAGAAAAAGATTGGATTGTGCAAAGGAGGACATGTGCAATGTAACATTGTCACTCATTTTCCCTATATTGTGCACTGTCATTTTGCGCTCAGAAAAGATAAGCTTCGCACTTTTGAGGATTTCACTATGTATTTATTTAAAAGTCACAAGTATGTTTCTCGTAGAGTATTAAAATAGAGGTGCTGCTGGACAAAAACCGGTTTGCCAAGTAAAGCCATCGATCGCTTTGTAGTAAGCGTTAACAAACTAAAATTTAGATGAATAGTCCAATATGGTCGTCGGCCTAGTCATCACTTACAAAAATACTATATATAGAGCGTGTAGCGACCTTTCATTATGAAGGTATGAAGGTATGAAAATTTTTATAAACTTCGAAATTCCACTATTTTGTTAACCAAAAGTTTAATTTCTGCTCTACTTTCTTTAAGTTTAATATTTACTTTCTAAAGAGAATATTAAAAGAAAACATTGTAATTAGAATATTTTATTGTTTCTAAAAATGTCTTAACACATTGAATTTCTTAAATATAAAAACTTTACAAATTTTGTAAAGTTTGTAAAACTGTGTGTGTATATTTGCAGATTTTATATATAAAACTTAAATCAGTTATTTTTTATGGCTTTTTCTGTAAAATCAGAAATCTACTTAAGAAAAGGTCAATTAAAAAATCGACTTATTTCATATTACTATATTGCAACTTTAGTTTAAAATTGTTCCTGTTTTATTAGATTTATCCATCTCGGTACATTTTCCGTTAAATGAATAGATAAATTGATAGATTTTATTTTACAAATTTTCATCTTCTTATAGCATCAATTAAACAAAAAATTAATTAACGGTTTGGTTATTTTGCATTAGGGTGTTTAAAAGTTTACATCTTGTGTGAAAGCTGTTTTAAGTGTCAGTGACTCAAGCGTTATTTTGTACAAACCTATTTTTTTAAGATACATTATCAAAATTTGTCGTCTTCAGTGTTAGAAATTTGTGCAGTCTTTTTTAGTGTTCATAAACTCGTATATCATAGAAAAGTTATTTTTTATTAAACAATAAAATACTGAGTTGTTTTCCAAGTTGCTAAAAATAATAAACTATTAATATAGGATACATATAGAATTTGTATAAAATTAGTAGTTATCAATTAAATTCCATTTTCTCAGGAACTAACGCAAAGTCGGGCCATCGGAGTCTCAAAACAATTAGGTTAAGGGAAATAGGGGTAATGACTAATGCTATTTTTAAAAAGAGAAAAAAAAGAAAAGCATATGTATAAAATTTAAGATAAATATTCAGAATTTTAAATGAAATATTGAAAAGTTAAGTTGACATTTTGTATTTTAATCTATATGAAATAGATTGATAGATAAGTTTTTAATAATTGAGCAAATGTACATTGTTATTTAGAGCCGCTACCAAAGATAAGATTTTCCTTTTGTTTTTAAAGTTGGCGATACATGTAACCACCTGAATGTTGACCGTGTTTCAGAGGATTATTCAAAGATACAGAGGATTATACAAGAATAAGATTTTTTTGTATTGATTTTTTTAAATGGCAGCCGTAGTAACTAATCTTCTGAGACCCTCGCGGCAAAAGCACCAATCGGCGGGATTTTTAGCTTCTCCTACAGTGATTGGAAATCACAATTTTTGATTTCCATGTGTTTATAAACATATTAAACCAAAAAAATAATAAAAATTAAAAATCCACCTTGGACGCCCTTGCCCAATGCGATGAAGATATTTTCCCTCTCGAACCGTCTAACTGGATTGGCACTTTTAAATATACACAGAGATATCTCCCTTTGGATGTCCAGAAAATTATTAATAGACTAGCTGTTATACCCGACGTTGCACGGGTAGAGATGGAAAAATAATTTAACAGTCAATTTAACTATTTTTTTCTTTCATTTTAGTTACATAAGATATGAAGATTATCCAGTAATTTTCCATTTAATTACCCAACTTGGATATAGTAATGATTAATATTAATTTCAAAAATACCTTTGATAAGAAGCTCAAATTAAAAAGAATACATATTTAAGTAAAAAATAATCAGTAAGAATCCGCAGTCGAAGCTGTCGTGCCTCCTCCGACTCGGCAGCTCGGGATGCTGTTGAGTTTTCTCGAAGCTGTAGCAGTCGCCGCTCTAGCTCTGTAGCCGTCTCATTTAACCGTAAAGCCTTTGCTTTTTTCTTCTTAGATTGGACTTGACCAATATGTTTGGGTTTTCTTTTCGGCATTATCAATAATAGAATAAATGGCAGAAAAAATGCGTTCAGGACAAAGATTGGTATAATCTGTTCTTCCAAAGTAGTTAAAATTTAAATCTCACTTTAAACTGATGACTATTGGTCTGTGTGCAGAAAATAAAATATTCTTAATGAAAGCGAATTACATGATCTAATTGTTTAGATGTTATAAAACTACTCCAGCAAACGATTTGCATTTTTTTAAATATTTATTTGTATTTTTTTTAACTCTGATAAAGATATTAAAGCAAACGATTTTTATTTTTAATATTAAATATTTTTCTAACTGCTAAAAAGCTAGCAAACGATTTTTGTTTTAGATGTTTAGAATTTTCTAGCTGTAATTAAACTAAATATACTTAAAAATCGTTTTAAAAAAATGTGTAAAATAAAACTAAATAAACAATCCGCGAAAACGTGCAGTTGAAGGAGCAATAAACCTCTAAGGTCTTCAATGCATTGAATGGGAAACATAAAAACGGTCGAAAACGATAGAAGGAATGGTCTGATTCGAAAAATTCTTAGCCTATGTTGTTCCGGAGATGAAATGAATTTTTGTGCCAAATTTCGTGACGATCTGTTGCGTGGTTCTTTAGATCTCGTGTCTTATACAAACAAACAAACGGAAGTTACTTTTTATGTATATAGATTCAGCAAAATTAAACAAAGAAAATTAGATTTTTTTACTTTAATTGCTGCATAAAATTTGTATATGTATACTTATACAATATTTAAAATATCATGTTAGATATAAAATATCATGCATACTTATACAATATTTAAATTATCATGTTACACTTCGGCAAAATAAATGTAAATTTTCTAGTTCAACATTGAAATGCTTTGTTTAGATTTCGAAAAATTAAGCGTGTTTAGTATGAAAATGAGCTTTTTGTGCCATTTTTATGCTATTATAAATATGAGTTTTTTAAATCTAAAATTGCGTTTTAGGTTTTTATACGATTAATACACTAAAATAACTTAATAAACTAAACATACTTTTATGAATAAACGCAATATCAGAGTTTAAACGTACGTTAAAATAAATTCATATTGTTAAATTTCAGATCTTCTTATGAAAATTAATAAAATTTTGCACATTGCATTTTTAAACATGAGATTACTCTCTTACGGGGCTTTAATATTTTTTATAAATTATTAAAAAAAATTGTACACTTTTTTTCATTTGTTTCAACGTCAAATCATCTATAAAACAAGACGTCTTTAACAAGATGAATTATTAAATTAAAATTATGAATGATTAAAAATGATTTATTAAAAATTGAGAATTAATAAAAATTATATTTAAAAAAATCCTCCTCCCCTCCCCCCCCCCCCCCAAAAAAAAATCCTGAATACCCCCCCCCCCCCCCCCCCCCCCTATGGAGGAACTCTGGATCCGCGCCTGACTGACCTCATTACTAAAGTGGCGAAGAGAGGCACTGGATGGAGCTACAGTGATTCTTCAATCATGAAAACTGTATTGCAGAAAACTCACATTTCAGTTAGTAGCCGCATTTTTTTTGCTACACTTCACCAATAAGCCCAAAAGTTAAAAACCCCAGTAAAATGAGCTGCGCGGCTTTATTACTTTCCTTACAATCCCCCATGGTTCAGGTAAATTTTTGCTTAATAATTGCAAATTTTTTCTATAAATATGTTTAAGTGGAGTATAAGGAGTAAAAAAAAATCCATTTTTATTAAACTGGTGTTAGTTTCAACACAAAAAAGACCCGATAACATCGTAAATTTTCTCACCGTCTTTTCTTTACCTTCATGTTTCTAACTGTCACATAGATCTAGGGATGGAAAACCGAAACCTGTTTTAAGACTAACCGATTTGTTCGTGACTTCGGTTTCATTGAAAATTCGTTATTTTCATAAGGCATCATTAAATATATATTTTGATTTGATTTTACATGTTCTTTTTAAGTGCTTTATTTAAATTTGCGACTTCAATCAGATTAAAATAACGTATATGGTATATGTTACAATGATATTCATTGATTGTTCGTATTATTTGTTTAGAAAGAGACACATAATGTTGATGTTGAGATCATGTAAAGTAGTGTTTTAGCTTCAGTGAGAACTAATGGAGGTAGAAATAGTTTAAAACTTTAATTTTCAGGTTTAAAATACACAAGTTAAAATTCTTAGTTAAAAACAAGTTAAAATATTGCAGGTTTCATGAAAGAAAGAAAAAGCCACAATTGTAGACAGATCACAGAATTTATAGATTTTAACAATATTAAAATGTAAGAGTTGAGTTGTGTCTGCTGCACGCAGGCAGAACCACAGCAGACACACTAGAGCTGCATAAAATATATTCCTGCCTAAACATTCCGCCGGCCTTGAAGAAATAATACAAATTTTTCCAATTGTTCATTAAAATTCATTACAAAGGCACTTTTTTAGAATATTCATAATACAACAAAATAGTTAGCAAATTACACAAACAAAATACAATAATATTTGTTAACACTTAAAAGGCAATAAACATATCTTCGAAATTGTTCTTTTAAAATTTCCTTCCTTAGTTTTGACCAGGACGACTCTGACCAATCCATCAGAACCTGGAAATACCTCAGCAATTCTACCCATTAACCAGGTGTTTACAGGAAGGTTGTCTTCCTTTATAAGAACCATGTCACCAATTTTAACATTTTTCTTTGTAATTAATTATTTATTCCTTTGCTGCAAGTTATTTAAGTAACTGTTTCTCCACTTTTTCCAAATAGTTTGAACCATCTTAGTTAATTGTTGCCAAATTTTTAATCTATTACCATTAACCCCTAGCAAATTGGGCTCAGATATTGAAGTTATTGGTCGACCTATGAGGAAATGACCAGGCGTCAGAACCTCCAAATCATCCATTGGGAAACTTTTCTTCAGATGGAATGGTAAGGTATCGGTAATCCAACGAAGTTTTGTTTGATGATTTAAACTCTTTATTGTCGAGTATTTTTCAGATTTTCTTTTTGAACATCCGTTGGGTATTTACGCGTAGACATCACTCTTTTTGAAACTAAATAAAGTTTTGAAAAACGTGGCAGTCAGTAAACAAACGATTAACGATTTGAAAGTTGAAACCTTTGAAACTTGTTCCTCTTCAACTCACTTCGCTTCTATTAACGTGACGTACTAACAAAAGAAAAATAATAATAAATATTATAGTTAAGAAAAGTATGACGACTTTTACAATGGGAAATGCTTTACAGTTATTTTTTTTTAATAAAAAGGTTTTTGTGGAATTCCAACTTTTTGTATTTAATTGTTAAATAAAAAAAGTTTTATTTAAAAGAAATTTAGGGGCCCCGAAAATTCGGGGGCCCTAGGCCCTAGGCCCGGGCCTAATGGATAATCAGGCCCTGACGATGAGAACAAATATTTGAAACGAACGAGAACGATGAGAACGAATCTTTTAAAATAACGGGTCTGACCCATCTCTACCCGGAGAATCCAGCCCCCTCGAGGACCAAGCTGTCCAGGTTGAGGGGAAGAATATATAAGACTGCTCGCCAAGAGGGCGACCGCACGCCAAATAATTTTGCTGGTGCGCTAGAGGAAAGAATTGTTTGTTTTTCTTCCCAAAAATGTTTTAGAATGTAGACGTGTTTTTGGTGTCGAATTCGTTTTGTTTTTGAGTGATGTTTTGTTTTGTCGACTATCTGTGTTAAAAATTTTTATAATAAAGTAAGTTTGTTAATTAAATGAGTTTAGTAAAATCTTACTGAGTGATTTTACTTATAATCACACATTGGACTACACAACACACTCAGTTTAAACATTTAAAACTGTCCATCAAAAAACTTGCAATGTAGGAGTTTTTTGTTCACTACAAGAATTAGTAATTTACACTGCTGAAATGTAGGTGATTTTAATAAACCATTTATACATCAGTATTTTGTGAAAAACTTAACCTTCGATTTGAAAATCTGTTTAAAACTTAATCTTTAAATGGAGGAAAATTAGTACAACCTTTCTTTAAATGAATGATAATATTAGAGATTATCAACGTGTAATGGCTAGGTTGCGTACCAAAAGAAAATCTCGGGGAAACTTTAGAAAATATTTAATTTAGCTAAGCACAGCATGTACACAACACTAGATTATAACAATAACAACTAAAACAATTAAAGTTAAGGTAAATTAGGCCAAAATGAAATTAATAAATTGGACGGACAAAAGTTCAATGCTTACAGTCTGAAAGCCAGGCCCTCTCTGGTGACGCAATCACCAATTGGACAAAACGTTGATGCCCAAATGGTGGCGCCCTCTTCATGGTGCATTATAGGAGCGCGTTACAAACGTAATTTCAA
>JAFNEN010001408.1:0-31603 GCA_019343175.1 Oedothorax gibbosus | reverse complement strand
TCAAAAAAATACCCCCTTATTAAAAACGTTTTGTAAAAAAAAATTTTTTAATTTAAAAACAATTAAAAAAAAAGGTTTAATTTTAAAAAGAAAAACAAAAATTTGTTTTGGAGTTTTTCGGCACCCGCACGCAGGCAGCAACTTGGGAAAAAATTTATTGAAAAGAGAATGGGCCCCGGCGTACAGTTTTTTTATAATTTAGCTTGAACTTTGGGGGAAGGGTTTTAGTAACTTTTTAAAATGGGTTGAACCCCACCCGGGTGATAAAACATGAAAAGCCCCAAACCACCGACGATCTTCGGTACTTCGTCTAAAGCGCGTCCCCAAACACTTTTCTTTATGGGCGTCGAACCTTTTAAAGTTAGGGAAAAAATTTGGAAAATATTAGTGCATAAGAATTTTTCAAAGGTTTATAGAAACCCACGAAAAACACCCTTTAGAAAAGCTTTTTTTTAATGTTCCTTGATTTGGAAAAAAAATTTGCTTTTTTTATTTTTAAAATGGAAACAGATTTTATTTTATAAAAAAATTTTTCATGCGATAATTTGTAATTGTAGTTTTGTACTTATAATTTAACTATAAAAATATAAATGTAATTAAAAATTTAAAATTTAAAAATTGATTGAAATACCTGTTTTTAAGTTTGGGGAAATATTTCTCATTATACGGGGAATTCGAAAATAATAATTTTACACACATTGCAATTTTTAAAAATTAAAAACATATTTATAATTTTACTTAGATATAAGTAAAATGCTTTTTTTAAAAACGATTTTGTAACGCGGTTTTAAGACAAAAATTTTCGAGCAGAAATTTTGGTCTTTATGAAATTTATTGGAACCCCAGAATCAATTTTTGTATATTATTCTCGTAAAAGGGTTCATCCAATCCCTGTAATATGAAAGATATTTTCATTTTTAATGCATTTATTTAAATAATTTAATTATTTTAAAATTTGTTTTTGAATTAAAGAAACCCCAATTTTTTATTTTATAAACAGGAGTAGTTAATGGGTACAATTAAAAATAAAAATCCCTGTTTCCCTTTTTTTGAAAAATTTTTTTAACCCTAACTGCAACACGTTTTTTTTTTATACATTTTTGGGGAAAACTAAAACCCCGAGGTTGTAAGGGGAACTACCCCCAGAACCCGGTCACACACCCCGCGATTTTAAAAAATTTTGGAAAAAATTTTTAAAACACATTTACTTAAAATTTAATTTATTTCCAAAATTGCCGATTTTTTCCCCTTTTTTGTAAATTTAAAAAATTAAAAAGGGCCAGATAATTTTCCAACCCCACTCCTCTAAAAACTTTTTTTTTTTAATTAAGTATATGACATAATCATTTTACCCCCGGGGTTTCAACAGGGCCAGTTAACCTGGGAATTATCTCTTTTTTTTTTTTAAAAATGTCCAAAAATTTTTTGGGGTTTTTTAATTTTTAAAAAAAATATTTTAAAGGAAATTTTTTTGAAAAAATTTTGTTTAAATTTTTCATTATTTTTTTAATTTTTTTTTATTTTTCCCCCACTAAAAAATTAAGTAATTTAAAATCTAATAATTTAAATGCTCAATAAAAATTTTCTGAAATTAAAATTTTTTTTTTCCCATTTATGCTTTTAATTTTTTTTTTAAAAAAATAAAAACTTAATTGGGGTTTTTAAAAAATGATACAAACATTATTGGGGTAAAAAAAAAAAATTAATCCCCAAAATTGTAATAATAATTAGCAAAAAAAAATTAACTTGGGAAATAACTTATTTACATTAAAAAATTTTTTTCAATTTTAAAAACAGTTTTAATTAAAAAAAAATTTAAATTAAAGTAATTTTAATTAAAATATCAAAATAAAATTTACGAAACCCCCCCCAAACCCCAAAATTTTTCTAGTCCGCCCTGGGTGACGAAAGGACATATGCTTTTTAAAAAAGCTTCCATTTTAACTTTTAAACGTTCTGTGGGAGCGAAATTATTGGTTTTAATTTTTTTTTTGGGGTACATTACAACAAGTTACTTTAAACATTCATATGCCCAATATTTTCCAGAATTTACAAAACTTTAATGGATTCGACGCGAAAGAAAAGTTTTGGAAGAGTGACTTCGAAAACACGGGGGGCCGCCGTCTCGGGGTTTCCGTTGGGTTTTTCGGGGTTCAAAGGGGGGAGGGAAGGCCAGAGGCAGCGTTTTAAGGGGGGGGGGTAAGCGCAAACTTTAAAAAAATTAAAAAAAATAATGGCGGATTGAGGTAAAATTTTGTCGATGTTTTTAGAATCGCATAAATTTTTATTTCAAATGTTTTTTTGTTTCCCCCAATGAAAGGGGGTTCCCCTTGATGTTTTTAAAAAAAAAACCCTTTTAGAAAAATCATAATTTTAAAGATGGGAAAAATTAATAAAATTTTAAAAAAATGAATTTTTTTTAAAAATTCAATTACAGTGACATGAAGATAATACTTTACCGTTTTTAGATGCTCTAATTAAACAGAAAAATAACATTTCTCCACTAGGTTTTTTTTCGTAAGCTATTTGCTGTATCTTTGCCACCCTATTCTAAAGTTGTTTTTCGTACCAAAAAATTAAGTTTCCTATCTCTTTTTCCTCTTGCTGATTTTTTTACTTATGCTTATTTGCCTAAGACAATGAAATGGAAAACCCAAAAGTCGAAAGATAAAATTTTGAAATTTCAATTCCTACTGAATAACTTAATTTTAAGCATCCAAAAAGATTTACTTGGGATTTCCGTTTTGATCATATAAAATAAAGATTTCAGAGAGTTAGCTTTTTGCCCTTTTGCATAATGTTTCGTGCAGGAAAATAAAATTTTACTCTATAAATTCTTGCTAAAGTGTTTTAGGATTTATTTAAAAAAAAAATCAAACTAAAGTTAACCTGAAATATTTTTGTCCCGTGGAATTTAAGATTGGTGCGAGGATTGACGTTGCAAAACACATTTTTAATAAGAACTCCAGAGTGAAAATTTTCTGTGGGTTTTTTTTTTCTATCAACTTTAATTAATTTCAGCATGGACATCCTTATCTTTCTGCAATGGTAAAACAACGGGTCTTTACATTATGATCATGACAGAGATGGCACCCATACCGACTTGCTGGCTGTGAAGCAAAGTTTCGCAACTCGGAACATGAAACCTATTTATCTATCCGTTATGAAAATTACGTTCTTACAGTAAGTTTTGCATGTTTTAAAATTTATTAATATTATCGTTATCCTTACTGTATTAGCATTAAATGATAAATTTCTAATAGAAAATTTTCCATCTGATATAAGCAAAACTTGAAGACTTCTTAGGCTATGTCCTCACTACGACATCAAACGCCACAAAGGGCAACAAAATGCAACATAATTTGGCGACCGCCAAGGGCGCCATGCGATGCAATAGCATGGGGGCTAACTTTGCCAAGTCGCCAAGTTTTGTTGCCTTTGTGGCATTGGTGGCGTAGTCAGGACATAGCCATATGTTGTCTTAGAGTTCTACCTGACTTTTAGTAAATTAATGAAAACCTACCATTTTCTGGATTACAGGGAGCAGCGTGTAAAATACTTTTTTTTGTGTGTATAGCAGTTCTGCTACACCAAAGTATTTGTGTGTAGCAATTTTTTAATGAATGCATAGCAACCTTTGAAAAAAAATTAAGGACTCTTCCAGTCGCAGTCCCTTTAATTGTTTTGTGGGGAAATGTTATTTTTAAGAATTATCGCCTTCCTGTTTCCTTATTTCTTGCAAATAATATTTACACACACATTACATTATAATTATTAATTATATAACATTATTGCATTATATTAAAAAACGCTGCATATAGCTTTAAAAACATTATTGGATAAATTTAGAATATTACATAATAAAGGCTATACTATACTAAAAAGTAAAAAGTAAGAATTTTTTTAATTATATTGAATTTTTTTTACATTTTAAGTTATCTATGTGCTTTGCACATAAAGCGCACGTTATTTTAGTAACAAACGTTACCGTTAGATTCTTACTGTCAGCCACTCATTATTCGGATCCAACAAACATGATTCAGTTTTTTAACAGTTCGTGTAACTAAACCACCATATTTTACTTTCGTTGATTTTTCGCAACACAAAAATAATGAATTAGAAATCCGCTAATTCTTTCTATTCTGGCGCGATTTCGGCGGTTTGTTTACACTTTTCGCTACTCACTTCCAGTCTGGTATGGAGTTTGAAGTTTCCCTGTCCAACCGAAAAAGCGGCCAATAGATTCGAATTGAGATTGAGCTCCATGACTAAGACAACTGAAACGAAGGGAGTGACATTATGTTCTCTGCATATTTTAGGACAATAATTTTGTTTATTAGGATAACAGAAATAATGTTAATATACTTGTATGTTTGTTCTTTTATGCAATTTCTTTCTGCATTAAAATACTATAATATGTCGCTTGTATGTCCGTGCAAAGGGCTGAGTTAAAGTTTTACATAATTTAAGGCACAACGTGTGAATGAGCAATAGTTGAATTGGAACAAGGAGTTTAAACATTTTAACTAGTAGTTTATTTAAATTAAGGAAAACACTTACCATTAGTTTTTTAATCCATTAATTTTGTAATCCATTTTATGCATATACCTTCTTTGAACTTTCCTGGCTATTTACTTGGGTAGATTTTTAGTAAAATTTTTTGCAGTGCAATTTTCTTATAGTGTTATAAGGAGACCTCCTTGTATGTAGGTATATCCATAATCATTTTTTTATATAGGTTTCAACAGACATTGAAGGAAAAAGTGCTTGGCGAGAATGTTTCACTGTCAAAGGTGTGCGTCTTCCCACGGGATATTTTTTTGGTTCTTCGGCAACAACTGGAGACTTATCTGGTAAAAAAATGTTTAAATTATTTTACATGCTTTTATGTGATTATAAAATTGTGAATAAAACAAGTAATAATTTAGGTGAATCAATAACACAAAACTCTTAGAAATTCTTTGTTTTGGGAAACCTTTGTTCTGTGAAAAATTGATTGTTAGGAGAGATGATTGCCCAGAATATAATTTTTTTAAAATTAAGACAAAAAACCGTTTGGAATGTTTTCACCCAGATGGTTTTATTGTAAGGTATTTCTGTAATGTAACTGATGTTTGCTATCCTGAAACTAATTTAAAAAAAAGAAATGCATGCTAGCAATCTTGTTACTGTGAAGTTTTAAATTTATTTGGTCTAAGAACTAATAGTATACATTAATTTCAGATAATCATGATATAATATCTATGAGGTTATACAAGTTGGAGGTTTCTGATGAAAAGGTATTTTTTAGTTATAATTTCTAAAAATAGCAATTAAAATGTGTGCATTTGCACTCGTTGCTTATCTCTTTGTGGGATACTGGGACATATATAATAGGGTGGTTCGAAAAACAAAATTTTTGAGTAACAACTACAAACAGGGCTCAAAAGTTGCGTATCGTCATGCTGATTAACGGAAAATAATTAAAAAATTCTAAAGTTATAAATATAATAAGCCCTGTGGGTTTGAAATTTCGAAAAAAGGCAAAAAAACAACTCACTTTGAAATATTAGCCAAAATTTGCAGATAAATTATTTAGCTTCCAAACTGCATTTTTCATGTTTGAGATACTTCAGTATTTACGAAAAAAATTGTTTCATACGTATTTGTTTGTAAAGTCTCACAAAAGATTGAAAATGTACAAATTTGAAGGAATTTTGGGATTTTCCTTGCTTCCAAAACCTAAGCTATATTCCAGTCAACACTATAAAAAAACATTTTACTATATTAAAATAAAAGATTTATAAAATATGAAATCGATTTGAGCAGGAAATCGGCCTTATATTCCTAGAAAGTCAGGACCGTGTGTTGCCGAAGATATTACCAATAACCTGTATCTACCGAAAGGTACATCAAGGTGAAAAACATGTAGCTTTGGGCTATTTACTAAAATATTTGTTGTAATCTAGATGATGTGTAATTTGTTGTAATCTAGTATTACAGTAGTAAATCAGCACCATGTAGTGTAAGTAATATTTGAGGTTGTGTGTGTGTGCTACACCACAGATGAACAGATGTCTGGCATAATGCTAGTAGTATGTGTCATTTTTCCAATTAAAAAAAAAATCAAGGTTACCTAAACTTTTAATGGCATAAATATAACCCCTTTTTGTGAAAATTCTTTTTGTGACAATAGGAGAAATGACCTACTTTTATTTCATTAACGAAGTATGTAATTAATTTTCTGTTTTCAGTTTCTGGTTTCTTATTTTGTTTATAATATTTCATTATGAGTTATATTATATAATTGCTTATTTTTTGCTGTCATTCAAAGTGTTAAAGACCTTGAAGCAGTATTGTTTAAACTCATTAACATAATTTTACTGCCAAAGTATTAATAATCCTAATTTTCCCTAAATTCATGTAGGAAGAAGATCGTTCTAATATTGCACCTGCTGCTGCATTCTTTGCTCCTCCTAGAGGTGAAATACTTTTATTTTTTATTATTTATACTAAAATTTATCTATTATAAATTGAAATCAATACAGCTCATTTATCTGATTATTGTTTCTAATCTTAACTCTGTAATTATTATTTTACTCAATTTTTAAGATTTATTTTTTACTACCATTTTTCAATAATTCGCTATGCCAATTTTCGATTTTTGAGAACCGCTTTTGATGTATATAGCTTTATTGAAAAACACCTGTTGGTTCTAACATGCAACACTTGCTGTATATTTGTAAATAATTTTTTTGTGATTCTCGGACTAACTAGTGGGTTGTATGTTTGTTTTCTGAATATTCTAATTATTATGTCAATTTTTTTCTCCTCAGATCATGTGGATGATCCCCCTGATCCTCCCATGTCAGGTACTAAACTGTATTTAATAATTGTATGTGCTCTTCTTGGTTTATGTGTTTGTATAATCGGTGGAGTTATGGTCTTCCAAAGAAGTCAGGACAGCAATAATAGGAAAAGGCTTTATTAACTTTATAAAAAAACTTTTTGATGGTTTGTTAATTAATATTCAAAAGTAATACAGTCTACATTGAAGCTAATCTTTTTCTTATGATATTGCTAAAAATTAAAAAAAATATGATCACTTATCACTCTCAGTCAAATTTTGTTATTGTTTAAAGTAATGTTTATGCATTAAACTTCCGATTATCCATGGAACTGGGTGGTGAGGCATCCGCAGATAAGCAAATTCATAGATAATCTGCAACACTAAAGAAAATATCAACACATTTGAAGAGTACATGGGAAAAACCGTTTAATTTCGTCGAAAACTTTCCCCTCAGGCCTCTTTGGCGATGAAAGCGAGTCATTGCCTAAACTGGTGTGAGGAAATCGGTTACTCACTTTGTTTTCTGTACCGCGAAAGAAGAACCGAAAGGAAAACCGGTTTTCTGTCGCCAATGTCCGCCAAGCAGATACAATTACGGCACTACTCCTAATAAATAAATCGGTTCTTCCTCTGTACTCTTCATTTGCCTTTAACTTGAACTATTATTTGAGTATATTATATAAGAAAGTCTGGTAGGGGGCTCTGTAAGTATAACAGTTAAGAAATTAACGGATTTACAATAATACAAAAAAAGTCTGAATTTTTTTTTTGTTTTTTTAGTCTTGACTTCTCATTTTTTTGTTTTTTTGGAGGGGGGATGGCAGGTTTTTTATTCACAAAGGGAGTATTTCATTATTAAGGTGGAGACATCATCCTCAAGGTATGTTCAATTACAATCGTGACTAGCTTATTTTACAAGTGTCGCTTTTTGACAAAAAAATTACATAAAGTTAATGGGTTTGGCCAGTGTTAAGTAAAAGTGTCAAGTGGAGGATTTATAGTGGCTATTTATTGTCAGACCAGACTAGCTACAATTTCCTTTCACAAAGAAGCATAGTACTGTGGTATTGGGGATCCGTGCAGTAGATTTAGCAGAAAAAAATTGCATTTACAACTAAGCAAACAATGTAAAGGCTAATAGTTTTCGTTGAATGCAATATTCCAACAAGTTTGTAACCGCCGAGCTTCCGCACATTTCGTAAAATATCTTTAGAAAATGGGGTTAGAGGATCTTGGGTGGGCCGCAGATAAACAGCCCTCGTATAATTGGGAGTTTACTGTATATGGAAACCTAAAGAAGTATTTTATGGCAGCTATTACTGAAAAATATAATTTTGCATGTATTTATTGAATATTTTATTTAAAATTAAGAATTTTTACAAACTTAATATAATTGTGCACGTATTTACTGAATACTTAAATTCATATGAATTGTATTTACAAACTTAATCTTATATTAAATACTTAACTAACTTAAAAAACTTAATAAAATATTACATGTAATTACTGAATCTTTAAGTTCAAATAGGTTATTTTTATATGCTTACAATGTCACTATGACAGTAGGTTTTGAAAAAGTTAGCTTATATTTGTTGGATTTTCTCACAAAGAATTTATCTTGTAATCCTAATTAAAACTACATATTTTTCTTTTGTGCCAATATGCCTAATCATTTTTAAAAAAATAAGTTTTAAAGTTTGAGTATTTAAATACACTTTTAAAATAATCAATTTCCAATTGGCATTGACACATATAACCAAAAGTAAATTTAATGTGAATGTTGAATTTGAAGTGTTTTTTTTTTAAGTAAATGAGGTTATATTTGCAATGCAATGTTTTCTATCGCTTCTGTATCTAAAAACTGCATCACTAATGTTTTGATTCTTAATTCAGTCCAATAGTTAAGATAAATGACTTTTTAAGTAACATGATAGTCCAGAATATTTATTCTTTAATGAAACTTTCATTCAATTTATACTTTGTTGTATGGTGTTAAAAATATAGTAGTTTCTTTTGAAATGTCTTAGCTCTATCAAACTATTTTTGTGAACTTATAAAGCAGACACTGTAGTACAGACTGTTGACTAGTAAATTAAAATGTTTTGAATACATTCAGAGGAAAATTACTCTTAAATCAGAATTATTTTATCAATTATTGATGCTCTCAAATATAGTTTTTACTATGCTTATAATTGAGAGCTTAGTGGTAGAACATGTGACAAAAGGTGGAAACGAGAAAATCAGTTCTAAAGGTTTTTTGCACTTCAATCCATTAAAAAGGATATTTTCAAACGGTAATAAAGACTTTAGCTTTATGAAACAGGGGAAACTTGGTAACTATTATGGAGGGAATAATAGGTTCATTGACACAATTTTTTTGTCAAAAATATCACATAGCACATTCTTCAACTTAGCTCTTCAATTGCTAGAATGTTTTTTCAATAAGTTATAAAAATACGAATACAAAAATTGACGGCCAACAAGCCAGATGCCCAGCAAGATTGGTCACCCTTTATGCCTTGATTGTTCCATTATATTTTTAAGAAATGTATTGTTAAATCTCAAACAAATTTTGCAATTGATGTATTTTCTTTTAAACATATGTTTTTTTTCA
This sequence comes from Oedothorax gibbosus, assembly GCA_019343175.1. NCBI lineage: Eukaryota > Metazoa > Arthropoda > Arachnida > Araneae > Linyphiidae > Oedothorax > Oedothorax gibbosus. Next base: position 22,160 of record JAFNEN010001408.1, on the reverse strand, counting down.
TAATGTCAATCTTTGCAAGCATTAAATAAAGAGAAACTAATTACTGCCCTTTTACTCTAATCACTAAGTAAGAGAAGAGTAATTACATTTTTTGAATCTAAATTTAAAATTGGGGTATTAAAGATTTTGTTGTTGAAATATGAAAAACTATTTGTGGTGACATTTACTACAAAACAGATAAAGCCTAACAAATAAAAAACTATTCTATTATTTTTTTAGTATTGTTATTCATATTATACAAGCAATATTACACTTTACACAAAACAGAATTTTCATATTTTAAAATAGAAGATCATATATTATACACATGAGTTTGTCTGTGACACATTCATGATATAATAAATTTGTTGTGAAGTTAAACGATGTGTGTTGTTGATATGGGGCAGTAATGACATTTCACCTTATATTTTATTAATAGTTTTATTTCAATGATGCCATTATTATGTATATATTTTTAATCTTTGTGAGTATCAAAGTTAAATATTTTTATGAGTTAAAATTTTGAAGAAATTGCCCATTAAATTTGTTAAGGGCTCAGGTTTGTGTTGATAAATTTAGCAATTTGTTATTTGAAACATAAAGTTTTTGAATAAATGATTTTCCTGGGTTTTTTTTATAAAATAAAAGATGTCACACTTCTTTTGATGTCATTTCATGCTATTTACATTCCTAAATCTTAATGGGAATGATAGGGATAATAAAAAATTACCATTCATGTTCTTTTTTTTAGTATATGATACTGTGTAGAGAAAGATTTTAAACATCTTACATCATTTTATTATAATTTTTTAAAAAAAATGTACAGAAATTGTTGTGGATATCTGTATGAAATTCAATAAAATTTTATTGACTTTTTGATGCATTCTTTTTAATGTTTACACCGACTGAAAATGTATTTTCTTTTCTGTATGCTGCATAAAAAATAACTTAGCAAAATGCGAGTTTACTATTGTTTTATATTCTTTTGATCAACTATTAAAATCTTCAAAACAGCTTGCTGTTTAACTGTTTGTTGCATCAAACACTTCAAACTCGATGTATTCTATAATGGAATTGGGTAGTTGCCTTCATCGGGAAACTGCCCCAAAAAGTTATATAAGCATAGTATAAGACCCCTAGAAAACGTATATTCTTTGGTTTCTCCTTCATAAAATTACTCAAATTTTATTAAAATTAAGTTTTAAAATCGTACTATTCTGATGTTTAGTCACATGATTACAAACGCTACACTGATTGGTCTGACGGCAATTTGCATTAAACGCATGTGCAACGCAAATTTAGCTGTCTTATAACTTTTTAACGCTCTCTTTTAATGAAAAAATATATGCATTTAAAAATTAGTCTATTATTTGTGAATTAGTGTTTATAGATATTTATTAAATAAAATTTATAAAGGCAGATATATAGTGTCTCAAAAGTTTAGACAAAAGACATTTTGAGTCACAAAATTTCACTGAAAAGGTTTATTTAAAAAAAAATTTTTGTTAGTAAGGATAAGGCAAGTATATATAATTAAAAATAGCATGAATCACAAAGAAAACAACCAATAATAAATATTAATTGTAAAAAGTTCCCAAAAAATCTGTCTCATAAATATAGACAAAATCGATTTAATGTCATTTAATGACCTAATTTCGCATTTTTTTTGGCTAGAATTGTATTTCTGTTTGATATGATGATTTAAAAAACACATTTGAGTTAAAATTTCAACGGTAAAAACGTTGAATTTTAACCATTTTGTACCATTCCTGGTCCAATTACATACCAACAGCCAATATAGCCGTTTTAGCTTTTTTAAGGGGAAATATTGCTGGCGATTTGCGTAATACATATCCTATTTAGATGTAAATAACGAATATATGCCTAACAAAATAGTACCGATAAGTTTTGCCACCGATTCGTGCATTTAAAGACATGTAATGACGCATTTTCTGGTAAAAAACGGCAATTTTTAAAATATCCAAAAAGACAAAAAAAATGGTCTGCTGTGCACCTTAACACGATGTAGAGTTTGCCTCTCCTTCAAAAAAGCTCAAAAAGTCCCAAATTTTAACACAAAACCACCCCCATAAGATTCGATATTTTTTCCTCAAATTTGCTTTTCTCCATTTTGGAAACATCGTTTTTTTTCAAACATTCAAACCGGTGAAAAAGAATCAGTTTAACCGATAAGAAAAAAAACCGGTGTAAGGATACTCAAAAACCGGTTTCAAAACCCGATTATTTTAAAAACATGAATGAATGCACACATTGGCTGCCTATTTCTCGCCTTCTTCAGGAGCTTTCACACAGCCAATTACGCCTCATAATTTAGAACTCTGGTCAAGTGACGGGGACGACATCTGAGCGGGCTTTAGAATTATTCTAAAATACTAATATCCTCCCTAAAAATATCGTAAAGATACTAGCTGCATTTTGGAATCTTTTTAGTGACTTTAAATCCTTTTATAGTATTTTTTTGATGGAATTAGAATTTTATTTTTGGAATTAGATGGTATTTTTTCGTAGTTTTTTTCTCCTTAAAGTGGCAGCAACACTGGCAATTTTTCCCTCTTAAAAGGCCTCCATGCGCGTCCCGTCGTTAGCATTGTAGGTCACGTTACGAGGGTTTTAAATTACGTAGCGTTATTAGCTCTGTTAAAGCTTCTAAAGGAGGCTAAAAATAGGCAGCCAGAATAAACCATTACATTAGTTCCCTTTAGACCATAGAGGTAGGCTTTAGACATAGAAAATACTCAAATAATCTAATCAGAGTTTCAGATCTAGAGTGTATTTAATCTATGGTATGAATATAGTTAACTATTTCAGGTGTTATGCGCTCATTCGTAGCAACACAACCAAAAAGGAATGCTCCAGTCAATTTATTTTCTCATGTAAAATTTGAGCATTTGTTAGCTGGGATCAGTGGTGGAGTTACATCAACTTTAGTTCTTCATCCGCTTGACTTGCTCAAAATCCGTTTTGCAGGCAAGAATTATGTTATTGTTTATTAAATTTAAAAAAATTGATAGTCAATCAATTGATAATTTTATTTAGGTGACCCGCTTTTTTAAATGTCAATGCAGTCCAGTCAGGAAATGAACTCTCCCCCCTCCCCTTCCCAGTCGTCTAAAAATAGAAATTCCAACTAGGCATACGCAATATGGCAAGAGTACAAAAAGTTTCGTGTTACAATAAAATGGTAAATTTGGTTACATATCTAGTCTGAAATGTCTGAATTGAAAAGGTTTTTGAACTTATACTGTCACTTCCTTACAATTCTATTTTACCTCATATTTATCTGTGCTTGAAATACAGTTCATTTTGCAGGACAGACATAAAAACAGGGACATTTGAAGTATTTAATATTAAAGCTTATTGATGAGATGATATTAAAAAGTATTGTACTGAAAAATGCAGTATGTCTGGTCTTTCTAGTTTAGTTACTAACGTTAGTAACAAATTTCTTTTCTGCCTTCAAACAGCTTTTTACTGCCTGACTAGGAAAAGTTGCAATCATATTTCACAATTAAAATGAGTTTATCAATTGTATGAAAACTCTCTCAGAGTTTGTGATTTAAGCTGAGGCTGTTCAGAGTTCACAATGACCTCTAAGTTAAAAGACAATCACTTGAAAATAAAATTGATCAATGTTCAATCTGTACTTACCTCTAAATTGAATCTGGCAAATCAATACGTATCAAAACTACCAAATTGACTTTATTAATTATACAGTTACATTATCAGATGTATTTTATGATAATCACAATACCTAGTGGAGACAGAGAGCCTCGGATACAGTGATTTAAAATTTAGAACTAGGCATCTTGTAAAACACCAGAGTTAGCACCAGCCTCAACTTTTTGTGCAACTTGCAACAAACGCCCAGTGAGTTTGCACTTTTGAGGCCCTAGATGAAATACAAAGCTATTTAAAGAATGCTAAATTGTTTTTATCCTTGGAGGCTACCTGTAAATCTTTTTAGCATTTGCCCTCCCTCAACGACCAATTTTCCATGGAACGGAGAGTGGCCCCTCCCGAGATGTTTTACCTTTATACAGCGTGTAAAATAAGCGGTATCGCATCGCGAAACGCGACACCAAAATGATAACTTGCGATAGCGATTTAGCTTTGTATCGCATTTAGTTGCGATATTCACAAAGCATATCTCCGTTTGTCATAACCATGGTGCTTTTGCAAACGATTCGAAGTCAGATCGCTTCAGTTCAGTTGTCTAAGTCATGGAGCTCTATCTCGATTCGAATCCGTTGGCCACTTTTCGTTCGGGCAGGGAAACATCTCAACTCCATACCAGACTGGAAGTGAGTAGGAAAAAATTTAAACAAACCGCCGGTAATCGCGCCAGAACAGAAAGATTTAGCGAGATTTCCAATTTGTTATTATTTGTGTTGCGAAAATCAACGAAAGTAAAATATGGCGGTTCAGTTACGAACTGTTAAAAACTGGATCACGTCGTCGGATCCGAATAATGAGTGCGGCTGAAGTACGAATCTAACGGTAACGTTGTTACTAAAATAACGTGCGCTTTATGTTCAAGCACGTAGATAACTTAAAATGTAAAAAAATTTCAACGCATCGCTAATCAACGGAATTAGCTGTGCAACGATAAAGATGGACAATATTCAAAAGTGCTATGCATTAATTAAAAATTGCTACACACAAATACTTTGGTGTAGCAGAACTGCTATACACACACAATAAAGTATTTTACACGCTGCCTTTGAATGTTAAAATGGTTTTATTTCATGAGTGTGTTTGATTTTCAGTCAATGATGGCCAAATCCTGACAAGGCCTAGTTATAATGGGCTAGGCAATGCTGTCAGTACAATTATTAAAGAAGAAGGGGTTCGAGGACTTTATAGAGGAGTGACTCCTAACTGCTGGGGAGCTAGTGCATCATGGGGTTTTTATTTTCTATTGCAAGTACTTTTCTATTTTCTTTGCTATTGTGACTGACTTCTTTTTAAATATGTATGTTGTTATTTAGAAATTAGTTTATAGGAATGATTTTAAAAAATATATATGGATAAAGGTTAATTTTCATGTTATTTCCTGTTACCAAATATATTTGTCCTTATACATATAAAACGGAATGCAGATATAAGTCTATATTGCTTTTGTTGATGACATAATAGTAATTTTTGATAAAATTTGATTTAGAAAAGTTGTGCACTAAGAACCTTTTACCCAGGTATCACAACAATGTTGGCCGATATTCTACCGACATTGGTCAATATTGATGCAATATTGACCGATGTCGGTAGAATGTCGGCCAACATTGTTGTGCTACCTGGGTATATGCAGTTCAATGTCCAGAGTAGCATTTTAATACCAGTTATCTGAATATATATTTTTTTAATTTAAGTAAATGGCCATGATAACATTAGGAACATCATCAGATATTTCCATACAATAGACCAGCCATACAAATGTCCATACACTATCCATCATGACACAACATAGTTGTACCTTTACACTGCTCATCCACACACCCTCCCTTTGGCCACCATGCACACTACATGATTACTAGACTCCCATATGTCTCACAAAATGAAAATATACAGAGAACCACCTTATGAGTCTACTTCTGACTCTGGGCACTGCCCAACGACAACAAGCTCTGCGCAGCCTTAGGGCAATCACATTTTTATATCTAAGCTTATTTGTCAGTCTTTAGGCTCCTTCATTCTAATTTATATGTCACCACATTGACCTTTTCTCACAAACGCTCTCCCTTTATGGGACAATATATTTGAATGGGAAATAACGCTTTGCACCAATGCCTAGATGAGTTTATTTCGATCTCTGAGGTAAATGGGTACTAATTTAAGTTAGAATTTTAACTTTTTTTAAAAACCATCTAACTATGATATTTAACCATCTTGCTGCATTATTTTATAGCTTTGTTTATAATAATGGTGTGTTATTTTATATTTTTAGTTACAATGCCATTAAAGCATGGATGTTGGAAAGTTCAAATAAAAAAACCTTAGGAGCAGGAAGTCATATGTTGGCGGCTGCCGAAGCAGGCGAGTTAAATTTCAAAAATTATAAATATTTTAACACTCAACATGGAATATCTGATATAGCACCTTTGTTAAAATTGAAGTATAAAATAACTATCCTTCAACATCTATAATAGTAAAAATAAAGTTTTGTGTGTTTATTCATCATAGACTCTTAAACTAGATATCTGTCTGACACGTAACTTGGCACAAATGTGTAGTTCATACTTAAGTTACGATTTTTGAACTTTCAGAGCTCAAAATGTTCTATTTTTCGAGAAAATTCGAATTTTCTGAAAAAAACTACACCACTTTCGCTCAAATCCGATATTTTTTGTCCGGTGTTACCATTCAGCTGAAGAAATTAAAGTAGAAAATGCTTTTATTCTGTTGCCATTACCTACAGAAACTAAATTCATTATTTGAAAAATAATTGACACGCTTCAAGTGACTTAATTCCGTCCAGTCCCCATTCCAGGATTTTATTGAGGTTTTAGGTGAGGATTTCTTCATTGATGGTTCTGTTGACTGCATATACGTGTATCTCAATAAATGCATATATTCATATTTAAGATATTACAGTGAATTATAACTATGATGGATGTTCAAGGCCATCACACTAGATCTGTATAATAGGGTTTTATGTCTTCATTTTTTCGCCAAATACTTTTATGCAATTTATTAAATAAATTTATACAATTATGCTTTTAAAATATTTTGTTTATCAAAAGCAATATTTCAATAGCAATGGCAAAATTGTGTGCTAAATTCTGATAGGCAACAGCACAATAGCTGCATAAGTTTATAATCTATATATATATGTATGGAAGTTCCTCACTTACATATCTGGGATTTCTAGGTGTCAATTAAATATCATATAAAAGGGTAGATGAAATATCTAGATCGTTTAGTTTGTCAAACCATTGAAACCATCATGTTTGTTGAGTTTTCAAAAGAACTTGTACTCATAAGAACGATTGGCGAAATGGTACTATGAATTTTATCAGAATTGCTTTCATTGGTGATTTGAAAATCAGGGTGAGATATTGCGTCGCTGGCGGTCAATTCATTAAACAAATATAAAAGATACAGAATTTTTTTTTCATGCTCAAAAAGTTTTTTTTTTTCTCTAATGAGGCTGCAATATTGGCGGTCAAGCCTTTTGCAGACTCGGCATATTCCCCAGAACTGAGAGCCATTTCTTTGTGGCACCATCTAGGCGACTCTCGCTACCAATTTTGACGCCCAGATTACAATGAATCTGAGCTCTCTGTGGATGTTAAAGTATGCCGAGATTTAATTTTGCCGAGAGAACCCAAGCCAAATGGACCCTACAGGGATCTTTTACATGCCACTTAATCATATGACATGCGCGTCCTAGATTTTCCCATCCAGAAAATCCGACGACTCAGCCGGGGCTCGAACCCGCGATCTTGGGCTTACGAGGCGGACACGTTTAATCTCTCAGCCACTGAGCCGCTATGCTCAAAAAGTTAGATTATGCTTTTAATTCTCAAGAATTCACCCACAACACTAGACGTCACAATTATCCACAATTACTGCTCTATATTTCCCAGCTAATTTAAAAATTTAATGCAAAAAGACCTGTTTTGAAAAGAAAAAAAATAATCAAAGCAAATTGCCCAAGAAATATAAGTTTTTTAAAGTATAAGTAAAAGATTTATTTATTTTTTAAAAAATCTGAAAAACGTTTGCTAAATTAGGTTATTTTTCAAAGTTTGACATTCTTTTTTGGTAAGATTGAGGCCATCCAAACATTTTTCAAGTAAGTTTCTATAAAATTGCTTGTAGGAAGTTCTTTTGAAAGCCTTTGGGATAAATAAGGAAATTTTAATAGACTAGATGAACATTAATTTTTAATAAATTCACATTTGCAAAAAAACCCGAACTTAATAGAAAAAACTGTTTACATATTCAAAATCAGCATCCAAAATTACACGGAAACCTATTATACTTCAGTTCAAAGATAAAAAGTTGTAATTTGCAGACTAATGTTATAAGCCGAGATTTCTAAGAGTATAAGTTCAGTTTCTATTTGACTCTCCGCCCGTGCAGCCAAAAATGTCCGACGAATAATACCCTGTGTACAGGGAGTGCACGTTAAAATACGCTCCAAAGTCCCAACGCTGCGTACGATGTCGCTCTTAACGGTTGCGTTAGGTGCCTACTCAGGTGTCGGCTCGTCACTTGACTGTGGTTCTAAAATACGACGCCCGTCGCCAATAGCCCTCGTGTAGCTCTAGTGCGACGATAATTCAAACTAAACTAAACTATTTGACTCTCCAGTATAATAAAAAAGCCACTAAAGAATTTTGCATGTTCAGTGTATTAAAATATTTGGCAATAATAATAGAATTTGGTATCTAGTGTAATGCCTATTAACATCACAATAAATTTGATCTTTGCAGGTGTTGTCACTCTGCTTATTACCAATCCAATATGGGTTGTAAAAACTAGAATGTGTTTACAGTATTCAACATCTACTGGTCTGCCTCCTTCAAAGCACTATACTGGTATGCTTGATGCTCTACTCAAAGTTTATCGCCATGAAGGCATACCAGGAATGTACAAGGTAAAACTAAAAATTGACTTTGCTAGAATACATTGACTCATAGACAAGCTCAGTCGGTTAGGCGCTCGCCTGGCATGCGAAAGGTCCCAGGTTCGGGCATTGCCAAAATAACTGCCGACCTACAAATGGTCCGTGCAGCCAAAAATTTCCGAAGAATAATACCCCGTGTAGAGGGAGTGCACGTTAAATATGCTCCAAAGTCCCAACGCTGCGTACGATGTCGCCCTTAACGGTTACGTTGGGTGCCTACTCAGGTGTCGGCTCGTCACCTGACTGAGGTTCTAAAATACGACGCCCGTCGCCAATAGCCCTCGTGTAGCTCTAGTGCGACGATAATTCAAATTAAACTAAACATAGACAAGATCTAGCTGTTGCTAGGTCATGAAGGTTTAGTAACAACAACACAACAACATTATTTGTAAGTCAATGCGGTATTAAGATGCATCACACGCCGTTTTGGGAATTTTGTTTTCTCCAAACATGCGACTAGGTTGACCAAATTATCACCCAAAAACATGCATAAATGACAGAAATATTTTTCTTAATAATTAATATGCTGGTTGGTTGTTCTATAGTCATTTTGCGATAAAGATTTATAATAGACAGTTTGTGACAATCTCTTCAATAAATTTTTAAAATAAAAGCATTTTTCAAAAAATATTTTTTTCTCAACAATGCTCCTAGATAATGTACATTTGCTCCTATTTCTTTAAGTTAGTAGCACATATTGCTCCTAAATTTTTTAATCCAATTTTTAAAACTGATATTTACTCATTTAAGTTGATATAAATTTTTAACATCAACCTTGTTTAAAATCTATCAACTATCGTAATCAAAAAAGTAAAAGTGAACCATCAGTCCTTAAACATTTTCCAATTTAATTCCTTGACAATTTGTTGAATTTTTTTTGGAAAAATTTAATCAAAGTTAAATAATAAATTTTGCAGAGAATTAAAGTCTACTATTTTCATTTATTTTTAAAAATTACCGGCAAAGAAAATTAAATATTTGAAATTTTTTATGAGAACACAGAAATTATTAAATTTTTTTTTAATCAATTATAAATCTTTTATAATTATCAAAAATTAAATCTTTTAATTTTAAAATTATGCATATAGTATTTAAATTTGATGCATCTATTTTTGCTGCTATTTTAATAATGAGGCAACTATTTTTGCAACTATTTTGGAAATTCCAGGCAACTAAAGCAACTATTTTTTTTCCTAAATTTGACTGGCAACCCTGTGTTTGGTAAAAATTTATTTTAAAGAAAATTTTAATTTTTAAAGGAGGAAGAGGTTTACAGTTTTTACACATACCAAGTGTTTTCAAAATATATGCTGAATAAAATCAAAATATATGCTTCAAAATATATATTTGAAGTTTAAAATGCATTACAAACGAATTTACTTATTCCATATAAGGCAAGTACCGGGTGGCCCAGCGGGTAGTGTTTGAAACAAATGAAAAAATAAAAACAAATAAGAGACATGAGAAGAATTTAAAGATGTTTATTGAATGGACATATTGGGCAATTTATGATAAAGAGGTTCGAAGTTCCCGCCATCTTTAACAAGGACAGCAGTTAGGCAGTTTTCGAATACAACCATACTCCATACTCCTTACAAATACCTTCCTCCATACTCCTTTTGTTTGACCAATTCTTTTTGTGGGAAGATTTTTTTAGCTTTTGTGAGAAGTTCCACAAAAAGAATTGGCCAAACAAAAGGAGTATGGAGGAAGGAATGGGTACGGAGTATGGAGTATGGTTTGGTTCGAGAACCGCCTAACTGCTGTCCTTGTTAAAGATGGCGGGCACTTCGAACCTCTTTATCATACATTGCCCAATCTGTCCATTCAATAAACGTCATTAAATTCTTCTCATGTCTCTTATTTGTTTTTATTTTTTCATTTGTTTCAACCACTACCCGCTGGGCCACCCGGAATTCAGGACTGTGTTGTTGCAGTTTTTGCAGCTGGGAAATGTTTTTGTTCCATCCGGCTGAATTTTCATTCCCACAAGGTGTTCAGTCCTCAGAATTATTAAAATTTTGGCAAGTGTCTGTTTGTTGTTAATTCAGACTTCATGTTTCAACTTGATGGTTTTGTCCTTCAATTTTGATTTTGGCACTGCATTAATGTCCTTGAGGGTGACAAGGGAAAACTTTCCTTCATCGAGGCATCTCATTTGCTTTGCCAGTACATTTGAAGCTTAGTTCCTAATGAAATAAATCAACAATATGTATAAAAAAAACTAAAATTAAAGAATTTTTAGTTCATGCTAAGTGGGATTTAGTTTAAAGTCATTTGTTTTTAGCAGATTTTTAAGCTTGAAGTTTTTCTTAGGCAAAATTCCATGATAGGCAATCAATAGTTAATTATTATAAATTATCCAATTTCAATTAAAACTAATGTTTTAGGGTTTAATTCCTGGAATGTTTGGAGTGTCACATGGAGCCCTTCAATTCTGTGCTTACGAAGAAATGAAGAAAAAATATATTTCGTATTATCAACTGCCAGTGGATGACAAATTGGTATGTTATGTTTAGAATTATTTGATTCAGTAATAAGTGACACACAGTTACTTTATTAAAAATACACTATGATATTGCAAATTAAGTATAAATAAAAGTTCTTTTGTATTTTAAATATTTATAAGTATAATTTTAATCAAATTAAGTTTTTTTTGTTTACATTTCTAGGGCACTATGCAATATCTTTCTTTTGCTGCCGTATCCAAGTTGTTTGCAGCTAGTGTCACCTATCCATACCAAGTCATACGAGCGCGTTTGCAAGATCAGTATAAAGAATATTCTGGCGTTTCGGAAGTAATAAAGAGAACATGGAGGTCAGTATTTATTTTAATAGAAAATTACATGTGTTTATGCCTTTTCTTTTTTTAAAGAAATTTGCTTTTTAGTTTATCAAAACATTTTCACACAAATAAGAATAAAAAAAATTGAAAAGGAGCCTAAATAGTCAATTACTACTATAGTCTGTCTATTGACTATGCAAGCCTCGAAAAGACTTTCGTTCCCCATCCCTTCGCCTGGTTTTCTAGGAAACGGGGGGGAGCATCGCTTTTCTAAACCTAACGCGTTTGAGGTTCTGTTGTGAGGTTAACAATCCGAACAGTTGAAACCCAAGTAGGGTGGGGAAAAACGGAAACCGCAACGCTTACGCTGTTTTGAAGAAAACCACACGCGGGGGTGGGGGAGGAAAATGTTTTCGAGGCTCGCAGTCTAGATAGACCTAATATAACAACTTTATGTAATGAAAGGGTAATTCTGGAGTAAATTCAGAGTGAATTGAGAGCCATTTTTATTTATCTTTTGTCAACAGTCACAACTTCTCTTCTCATTTAAATATGTTGTGCTACTTTCTGCATTATTCAGAAATTGGCTCCATTTACAAAAAGACAGCAATAGACTGTAGTCCCCCTCAGCAGTCTTGGTATGGCGCCAAGAAACCAGGCGAGATTTCTAATTTGCAACTATGCTGGCAAGACCAAACTGCTCTCTCTAGATTCAGGACGGGACACACAAAGAGTTTGAAGTTTGAGGCCGGAACCAAGCTGTTCCCAGACTGCCCCAACTGTCGAGGAAGTGCTCAAGCCAGTCCCGAACACATACTCCATTGCCTCGGTTTGACGTGGAAGGACATCAACGACGACCCACTTTTATTTTTGAACTTTCTCAGGGCCACAAACATTATGGAACTGGTCTAATTTTGACCCAGAGATATGTAAAAAAAAAAAAAAATTCTGCATAATTATATAATTAATCAATTGTGAACAAGTTCTCTCTCTTGATTTTTTAAAAACTTTTTTATTAATTCTAGCAGTTGGCTTTATGATTTACTCTTTGTAACTGACATTGCAGATGCAAGTTTTACCCTAAAACTAAAAATGTGTTACTTGCGTTATATGTGAGTAGTTGGGAAATGGAATAATTTTACTTACAAATTTTATTTCAATTTAATGTACCATGTCTTTATATACATTATTACCCCCTCACCCAAGCAAAGTTTTACCTGCATTGAATTAAACCTCATGTTGAAGTAGAATGTGTAATTACATCGCTATTTTTATTCGGTTTTACAAGGGTTTGCCGGCATACTTCCTCCATGTAACACCCAACATATGTATTGTCTTCCTCATTTATGAGAAACTCACCGTTTCATCCGAAAACATCTTTCCAGACGATGATGTTCTATGACCGTAAATTGCATAATAGAAAGTGTAAATGGTCTTGTAGAATATGTAAAAATTATTTCTTACATTCTGCACTCTGTGATGGTAAAATTGTGTGGAAATATATTTATTTTGTGTTCCACTTCTTTAGTGAGAATTGGTAAGAAATGGCTTTTCAGCCATTGATGGAACTTTTCATTCCATGTTTTTATTTTAATCAAGTAGTGGTGTATATTACAGTGTGGCATACTTTTCAATGATTGCTTTTAAGTTTTTTGTTGGGAAAATATCTTATTATTTTAAAAATGAAGATTGGTGTTTCGATAACTTCTAAAATATTTCTGTTGCATACTTTTTAATTTAAAACAAATGTTTTACTTCACATATTTCATAATAAGATGCTTTATTATTAATTTATTTAGCTTTTGAAAGTTATTTAACGTTATTCATTTACTTTATATTCACTGGGTCCCAGACTACTGCATTTCGCAGTGCAGTTTAGTTAATTATTTAACAATCTGCCTATAAAATTTGTGAAAATAGTCTGTTGTATTTTTTCATAGTTTTTTCAAGCAAAAACAACATAAATGAACTATGATTTATGAAAATTTAATGATGATTTCATAGTCAAAAAGTGAACTATAACAAATTTGAGGCTAGACAGGCTAGACATAAGTGTTATTATATAATCTTTTTATTTATAATAATCTTCCCCAAAATGTTAATTTAATTAATACTTCTCCGAGACATGCAATGTAAAACTTAATGCCAAAGCAGAATGAGGAATAAGAGTTTGAACAATTTAAAAAGAACTGATAATCAAAATCCTACATCCATTTGGAGGAATTATTAATCTATTAATGTATCGGCAATAAACTTTGTTTAACTAAAATTTGTGATTAGATAGTTATATAGTTATAACCTAAGCCTTATAGTTTCAGTGGAATTTAGGTGTATTGTAATTTTTTTGAAAATTATGATACAAAAAATTATGTAATCCAATATTTAATAAGTATTGGGTCATCTCATTTTTCTGCAATGAATGAATTTGCAAACTTAATTATTTTGTTTTTAAATGTTTATTATAAATAAGATCATATCTTCAAGTTTAATTAGTAGGAGTAAGTAGCGTAAAACACAATAAATGTACTAATTTTTTTTATTTAAACTTGTCTTTTTATTTTAACATTTGAGTTTAGATAGTGATATAAGTGGAAATCTATTTATATAAAAGATGTGATTTTATTAAAACTTTAAATCTATTCAATCCTATGGTTTTAAGTTAATGTTTTGTGTAGTTTGTTATTATTTATATTTTGGATACATAATGCCTTATTAATGAATTCTATTTTAGTATAAGTATGGAAAATGTATGCATGTATTTAAAAGTGTGGTATGGTATGTTATGGGTATTCACATTTTTTTTGAAAAAAGTGTATATAAACTTTCATTCAGAAATTATTGGTGCAAATTTTCTCTGATTCACTCCCATGTTGATAATATAAAATAAAACCTGTATGAGCAAAAATTGGGAGGGGTTCTGTAACAAAATTGACTAATTAATTTTGCGTATGGTGCGCCCATGCATTTCATCGTATCCTATGCAATAAAAAAAAACGACCGTAACTCAAAAACAAGAGCCAACTTACATTTTTTAAGGTGATACTCGTGTTTAGCACCTTGAAATCATTCAGAATTGGGTACTTTCATGTCAGTTGCAGAATTTTTTTTAAATTTTGTTGTCCAGTGATGTGTTTTATGAAGTGACAAATTGAAAGCTGTCTCATAATTTATTATACTACTAGATTTTTAAAAGAACTCTACCACCATTCTTGTTTGCCTGATGCCATTATAATAGGACCAATTCATAATAAAAGATATACAAGCATTAAAAAATTATTATTGGAATTATATCATGTTGCTTAGTATAGGAAAATCATGGTTAGTAAATATAAAAAAAAATCAGTTAGGAAAATAACATATTCTTGGAGTCTAATTGGACCTTGATGATTTCCATATACAGCTATGTAAATAAAAAGCATTTTCAGTGTTTCTATACATTTCATTTAGATTCTGTTTTTTTAATGTAAAGGAATTATAAGTTTTGCTAACTTTTCATTCATTTACTATAACTTATAAATATTAATGCAAGTATGAATATCACTAATTTTTTTCAGTTTAAATATTTATAATTAAGTGGTCAAGCTTTTCTTTTATAAAATGCAGTCAGTACCCTACTTTAAAATTATCTACAGCTGAAATTATTGCTAAGAAATTTTTGAATTTTTTTCTGAACATATTAAACAAATGATAATTGTTTGATTAAATAAATAGTTTAACACATTTTTCCACCAGAGGGCTATTTTTGAATAAATTGCACTTTTTAGCATACTTTTACAGTAGTTTAAAAATTTTATGGCTACAAAACATGTTCAGCCTTACTGTCAATGTTTTCAGCAACCATCTTGAATTGTAAGATAGAATGTTCCATAGCATGTTGGTAGCAGTTTAAAGAACATGATGCGATGAACTGTGGAACATGCTCTCTTAAGATTCAAGTAGCTTGCAAAACTAATGGTCATCACATTGAATATGTTTTGGTGCCATACAATGTTTAAATTATTGCAAAAGTATGCTAACTGCATAACATATTGAAAAATGCCCTATGGCAGTAAAATTTTAAACTATTTTTTTTATTTCTTTAAACAAATTCCCATCCCTACCATATGTTCCAAAAAGACTTCAAAATATACATTATACAAATTCGATTCAAACAATTACTTAAAAAAATATTTTGTGATAAATTGAAATAATTTTATGACAACAGCATTATTCACTTTTAATAAACCATAAAATATTTTAAGTATAATATTTATAAATTATTAAAAGTCCCATATACAAATACAAAAATTGTCAACCAACAACAGGCCAGAGGCCCAGCAAGGTTGCTCCAAAAAAAAAATCTAATACTATCAGTTTCCAATGACCGCCCAGTTTCTTCTTAAAATGTTCTACTCTCTTTGAATGCACAACATAATCTGGTAAAGCATTCCACTCATTGACAACTCTATTGTAAAAATAATGTTTTCTTACCTCCCTTCTAAAGCTCGATTTATTCAATTTCTGATCATGACCTCTGGTCCGGCTATTTAAGGTAAAACCTAAGCCCTCCATGTCTCCCTGTTTTATGAACTTGAATAACTGTATTAAATCACCCCTAGCTCCCCTGTTTTCCAGGGAATACATGTTTAAAGATCTTAATCTGTTATCCTATTCAATACCAGATAGACCCTTAATCATTTTTGTAGCCCTATGCTGAACTTTTTCAAGCAACTCTATATCTTTTCTGAGGAAGGGAGACCAAAACTGAACAGCATATTCCAGATGTGGCTTTACCAATCCCCTATACAATGGCAAAATAATCTCCTTAGATTTAGAAGTGATACTTTTTCTAATATATCCCAACATTTGATTGGCTTTCTTACTTGCCTCAACACACTGCTTACTCATTTTGAAATCATTGCTCACCAAAACTCCTAAATCTCTAACGAACTCACTATCTTGGATACTTTCCCCTGTAAAACATAAGAATGATTAACATTGTTCTTACCCAAATGCAAGGTTTGACATTTGTTAACACTGAACGACATGCCCCACCTTGAAGCCCATTCAGTAATTTTCGTAAGATCATTTTGTAACTGCCATGTAGGTAATACAACTTGTTATAAGTAATAACACAATATAAATGGTCATTTTTTTGTGACTGGTATTGAGATAAAATTAAATTTCATTATTATACCTTAGGAATCCCTAATATATAGTATTATGCCATATATATTTCATATACAAAACCAAATGAATTGCCAAAATTTTGTATGTATGTATTATTGAGTCTTAAACAGTCACATTACATATGTTATTATTTTGAAATTGATGTTTTGATTTATAAGTAAATTTTGTATTTATAATTATTTATTTCACAATGCCGTTAAATTTGTACGTACTTATTAACAATGAATTAAACGATCTTTTTGACACACATCAATATTTTAGAGACAAGTCTTATTGCAAAATTAATAAAGAAAACTTATAAAGGTTCCAGAACTTTATTAAAAAATAAAGTTGTATTTATTGAATTATGTTATTAAAATGATTTTTTTCTATTTTTATGTGTTTTTATTTCAGTTTTGCATCAATCCATTTCGAAAAAAAATCACTTTTTTATTTGTACGTGAATACAATCGAAATATTTGTGTTTTGTTAATAATGAAAAAGAAATTAGGCATTTTTGGGGGCTTTTTCTCGTACAAACAGATTTTTATTCATAGTTTTTTTTAGTTATTGGAAATTATTTATTTTATATGAAACACAATTAAGATAGTAAGAAAGTGCCTATACGAGAAATATAGAACTTGAAACAATAAACTCTTGATATCATTTGACTTTTTATATATCAAAGTGACATGTAACAAATTTCCAATTCACTGAGAATGTTATTTTTTTTATGAAACGCCATATTATTAAAAAAACCCCAATCCATTAAGAAAAAAAAAATTGGGAAGGATTTACCTAATATATAACAACAGTTAGTTAAACCTAAGATTTTATCCATGGCGATTTGCATGTAATTTATTTTTTCAAAAAAAATCCAGTATATTAATATAGATAAATAAGTCAATTATATTTTATCCTTTTTCAGCAATATTTAAGTTTTGTATTAAAATTAGCTGTGTAGAAAACCAATGTTTTAACTGAAGTTTACAATAAATTCCGAACAAAGCTGCATCCCTTCTATATTAACTTAATAGAAGGTATCCTTGTATAGCTCTGGTTTACAGGTTTACATTCATGTAATTAATGCATACGCTTGCTAAAATATGGCACACATGTATGGTGTATTATATTACTAAATCATAATGTTCCCTTTAGGTATGAAGGATTTAAAGGTTTCTACAAAGGAATTGTGCCAAATATGCTGAAAGTAACTCCAGCAACTGCCATAACATTTGTTATTTATGAGAATGTTTCCAAAGCTCTTCTAAAGGATACTTAAGAAACAATTTATTCATCATTACCACTGTGCACTATAGTGTATAAAATGTACATATAGATTGCATTCATCTGAAGTAATAAAAGTTAAAAATAATCTTGGTTTTTTTTATTTAATTGAATATTACAGCATGCATCTATATTGCCAGAGTTTTTTTTTTCATTGAAAACATTTTGCAGCAAACTATACTTCTTTACAAAATGAAAAGTTTCCAAAAGATAGACTGACTTTAATGAAAATCAAAAATAGCCATTCAAATTGTGAATATTTTTAATGAACATGACTAATTTGTAATGAAAAGCAAAATTACTACTTCTGCCTGAATAGCAATTCATTGCATTTTTTAGTATGTACACTATCAGTATAAACAAAAGCAAAAAAATGAAATATGCAGTGTTAATTTAAATAGCGAAATTTTTGAAAAGTTTAGAGAAATAATTTGGAATACTTTTACTCCGCATAAGGACACAATGGGTAATTCTCTGTCAACTTTGATTTTTGGTTTAAAAAATGTACCCGTTTTAGTCGGTGACCGGTTTTAACCGGTCCTAGGGGATGGGGAGCCCAGTCGGTTAGGCATTCGCCTAGCATGCGAAAGGTCCCAGGTTCGGGTCCGGGCATTGCCAAAAATAACTGCCGACTTATAAACGGCCCGTGCAGCCAAAAATAACCGACGAATAATACCCCGTGTAGAGGGAGTGCACGTTAAATATCCTTCAAAGTCCTAACGCTGCGTACGATGTCGTCCTTAACGGTTGCGTTGGGTGCCTATTCAGGTGTCGGCTCGTCACTTGACTGTGGTTCTAAAATACGACGCCTGTCGCCAATAGCCCTCGTGTAGCTCTAGTGCGGCGATAATTCAAACTAATCTAAACTTAACCGGTCCTGTTTCTGAAATAGCCACTCGCCACAGTTTTTGTACTTTTTCTCATTGCTATGTCGATTTACTGAGTTAATGAAAGAAACAACACTGCTAAACTGACGTTTTTTTGCCTAGTAAAGTAGCAGAGCATGTTTTAGTCTTAGACTTAAAATGGAAGTTGTTTGTTAAAATATATATTAGTCAACGTTAAAAGAAAATAAAAACATCCTCTAAAGCTTTTTCTTGCCATTGGAATAATGGCAGCACTGATAGGCGTTGACTTTTTTTTTTTTTTTACAAAAGATCAATTAATTCAAATAAAATTTCACACTGTTAACGGAAAAAAATAAATGTATTGCTTCATTACCGTTTTCGTCGTCAAAGTGTCGGATTTTTCATTTAAAAAACGCAAGACTACCAGTCTGAATATACCGGGTGGCCCAGCGGGTAGTGTTTGAAACAAATGAAAAAATAAAAACAAATAAGAGACATGAGAAGAATTTAAAGACGGTTATCGAGAGGACATAGTTGGCAATTAATGATAAAGAGGTTCGAAGTGCCCGCCATCTTTAACAAGGACAGCAGTTAGGCGGTTCTCGAATACAACCATACTCCATACTCCTTACAAATACCTTCCTCCATACTCCTTTTGTTTGACCAATTCTTTT
Organism: Oedothorax gibbosus; assembly: GCA_019343175.1. Classification (NCBI taxonomy): domain Eukaryota; kingdom Metazoa; phylum Arthropoda; class Arachnida; order Araneae; family Linyphiidae; genus Oedothorax; species Oedothorax gibbosus. Next base: position 2,789 of record JAFNEN010001408.1, on the reverse strand, counting down.
TGTGGGTAGCTTTTTTTAGCTTTTGTGAGAAGTTCCACATAAAGAATTGGCCAAACAAAAGGAGTATGGAGGAAGGTATGGGTAAGGAGAATGGAGTATGGTTGGATTCGAGAACCGCCTAACTGCTGTCCTTGTTAAAGATGACGGGCACTTCGAACCTCTTTATCATTAATTGCCCAATATGTCCATTCAATAAACGTCATTAAATTCTTCTCATGTCTCTTATTTGTTTTTATTTTTTCATTTGTTTCAAACACTACCCGCTGGGCCAGCCGGTAAGTGTCCCCAAAAGATTTCTTTGATAAAAAGAAACCCAGACAGCACTGACAGATTTAGATATGTTTTACAAATGCTTTTATTCCACTCTATGATTATCGAACTAAAAGTCTAAGGACTTCTCATTTCGTACACGAGTTCCTAGTAACTTATATATTATATAATTGCCTTTAAATGTATGGATTTATTAAGGGGTAATTGAAAGTCATATGCTACACATCTCTAGTTTAAATCCATGCATTATTAGTAAAAGGGTTTAACATTTGCAATGGGTATTCAGTCATTGAATGTGTACTAGTTGTCGATAAATAATGAGACAAAAGTTTACTAAAACTAAATTTTTATTTTCAAAAAAAGTTCCTAAATATTCGTTTATAATAATTCAATACAAATCTAAAAGTTTATCTAAAAATTATGACAAATATATGTTTCAAGTTTGATTTAATCTATTCTTATTTACTTATGTTTCGTATTCTATACCACATTAATTTATCTATTCTGAAAGCATTCTATATACCCAAATCTACTATAATTGTGAAGCATCTACTAAACAAAATAAGAGGTACTGTGTTTTGCTTCGTTTTAATAAAATATATTTGTTTTTATAAAATGTATATACTAACAACACATTGCTATATTTTATCATTATGATTATTAATTGCATGATCATTTACATAAGTATACACTGCTTTATGTTCTGAAACCTATTTTTTGAAGTAAAAGCAAGTATTATACAAAAATCTCCCTTAATACATTTAAAATAATTTTTACCATACATACTTAAATAGTTTCATTTATATTTCAGGCATCTCTGGCAAAATTGCTAAGATCTACTATTTATATTAGATAATTCCTTTTTAAAACTAAGTTGTATCCCACTAAAACTATACATCGTATTATTTACAAAAAAAAAAGTTTTTTCTCTGGTATTAGCATATAGCAAAAGCATCTTCAAGTGAAATTTCTATTTTTTTTTTTTGGTTAATAATTTCCTTTCAATTATACATGTTTAAAAAAGTGGGATTTGAACAATTATTAGTTTATGAAGACTTTGTTTTCTTACAGAACATACTTATAATTTTTTTTAATAGTGAAATTACATTTATTAACTTGTTCAAATTTTCATCCAATTTACATCTTTTATCCTAAAACAAAAATATAAAGCTGTACATGTATTCATTACAAATTGTATTCTCCTTATTGCATAAAGCAGGGGTTCCCAACCTTTTTGCACCTGCGTACCACTTGACTTTTTGAGAAATTTTTGCGTACCAACAGACCTAAATATCTTAATAAATCTATAATATTTAATCTTCTAAAAGTGTTCAAAGGCTTTTTGAATTAAATTCCTGAGAAAACTTCATATTTAATGGTTAGATATTTGTTTATTTATAACATGCTTATAATAAAGGAGAAATAAAAAGATTAAAAGGTATTAATTTACAGTGTTATTTATTACCCATAGGTCTAAAAAAAAGTAAAAACTCAGCAAAAAATTAATCATCATACAAAATATACATTTACAGTCCTTAGTGATCTTCTTCAACACTTATTCTGCTTCTATGTCTATTTTTTATCTACAGGAGTTCAGAAAATCAACTCTCATACAAGTAACTCGTAACAATTGGCATCAAAAATAGCAAAGCTTTCCCGAAAGATCAAAGGGTACTAGGTTTTACATGTTATTTAAGATTTATCTTCAAAAAATAATGTTAATTTTTAAATAATGAGTAATATGTTTGCCTGCTCTCTGCTCTTTCGTACAGAAGCTATTAATAGCATCATGTTGCTCACATCACTCACGCGTACCACCTGAAATTTTCCCGCGTACCACCAGTGGTACGCGTACCACCTGAAATTTTCCCGCGTACCAAAAGTGGTACGCGTACCACCGGTTGGGAACTCCTGGCATAAAGAATGACTTGGCATTTCAGTACTTGTTTTGCAGAAATTTAACTGAATTACATGATTATGCAATAGGTCATTTAAAAAAACTTTATTATTAAAATCTTAAAAGATTTTTTGGGAATTACTAAAAAATGCTGTTATTAAACTAATTTAATTTATTAAATTATTTTTATTCTAATTGGCATATTTTAACCTCTGTTCCTAGTTCCTATTAATTATATTGGTTTTTTAATGAGTGAAAAGAAAGTTGAAGTTTCGAAGGTTATCTTGCGGATTTTAAATTAAACTTAGTTTCAGCTGTTATACGTCCCTTTGTTGCAAAAGAAATGAAAAAACATAGGGGTATGCCTCGGTTCAACGACGGATGTTAGAAAAACTTTTTAGTGGTATGTTGTATCATATGATCTTGGGCTTCAAACTGAACTATGCAAATATTGTCTCGCATTGAGCGTTAGAAATGATGATGAAATAATTAAATAACTCCCAATCACTAAGAAACCTCATGTTTATAATCAAACCCAAGTTTTGGCTGTAGTAGTTTTGGAATTTATATATCATTAAATTCCAAGTATGTTTGAATGTTCTGTTTTTTTTTTAATACGTGC